>JACCPG010005435.1:0-23481 GCA_016069955.1 Drepana arcuata
ATTCTATACAAAATATTATGTTGTATTACTATTGTAGTTTTGGTAGCTTCCAGTTTCTCCTAATGGTAGGATTTTCATCTGCCTACCATTTAGCAACTTTGTGCTTTTTCATGGTAAGCAATAAGCATACATTTAACAATAAACGTTTATTAGATTGTTCACGTAAGTTTACGCATAAAATAAGTTTCCAATATTATTATTACGTTTATAGTTAACAATAAGATACGTAGGTACCTAGATAGGAAAACTTGTGACATACAAACTGAATGATTACAAATTATTCCAATGTACATCTTAGTAGTCAGATAGTGAGCGGTAGATAAATACCTAAGTCTTGTCAAAAAGATAAGGGTGTCTTCTATTATCAGTTTCAAGATAAACTTCGAAAGACCGAGTTCATTCTACGGATACAGCGCTGAACGAGTATTGCTAAACTATATTTTAATAAAGTGCAATTGAAATTTGAAACCATGAAAGCTGTAGAAACAAGGAACAGGTGTTCGGAAGTAAGTTACCAATTGCTATTAATACGGATAATATTGTTTCTAATCAACTAATTAAAGAAACAAGTACGTACATAGTGAATATCTTAAAATATTTTGCTTTATATCCAGGTACTTTTTAGATATCTATTTTACATTAAAATAAATCCACATTTTTATAGTTATCTATTTAGAATAGTTGGTAAACCATTAATATAAAAAAAATCTAGTCTAACTAGTCTAGACCTAAGAAACGGTAAATTTAAAAAAATCTTTTTCAAAACCTATTTTATTTTTATTACATTTCTCAGGTTTTCAACTAGGTAAGTAAGCCTCTTTTTCGTTAAAATAAACCGGCATCAATATTCTAATAATACTGTATGACTGTCTAGGTCGTAAACAGACAGAGAACATCACAATATACATTGTAATAATGTTTATGTAGTCTTTGATTGTAATCTTTGACAGAGAAACTGTCTAGTTGTCTACAGTTAAGGTAGTATACTCAGAACAATTTGTTATTGTTCTGAGGTAGTCTATCTCAAATCGGATACCTGTACAGAAAATTATCGTATCCGCCGGAATCACAGATGTCAGAGCAAGTGATTCCGTATTTATGTCTTTGATTATTATAAAAAATATTTATACGGAATCACTTAAATTTCCCGAAGCCATAAGCAACAAAATATATTTAAAATTGAAGAACCACTACAATACCATCTATATAGCTTATAGATGTAGAGTTTTAAATTCATTTTATCAACAATGTATACATTAGTACAGTATGGATACTTAGTTCCTAGTTCATATAATTTTATTAAGACATGCCAGTTTTGAGAAGCATTAAGGTAGAAAAACCACAAATTATAAATCGCAGTTTTGCGTACAGATAAACTAAATCCTGTCTACAGCTGCTACTTTGTCTATGTCATTGAGCTGACCTCTAAAAGTCCTTGCACAAAAACTTGTCAAATTTGTTAACTAGTGATACTTTTTAAAAGTTATTTTTATAGGTGTAAATTTAATAATCCATCAATATGGCATTTGTAAGTAATTTTGGTTGATTTACATCATTTTAAGAAATCTGAAAAACTCTATTATAAATAAACTTTTATTTGTTATTTTGTTCCATCCGGTGTTCAATACAGTAATATGTATACAGATAAAAGACCCGCCTCAATATGCTACCCTCTTAACGATTGTATTCAAGACTACATGGACTACATAAACAATTTGATTATAAGACGTCATGACCAAGTGTTAATTAGATTTTCATTTACGGTTCAATTGAATGTACTGTCAGAAATAAAATCACTAGGAAGTAAAGATAGTAGGCATTATGAAAAATGTTACATCTTTGCTAAATGAATAAACATTAAACATATTTAAAAAGAGTTCTATCATTTAACATATTTTGTAAAATGTCGGCTATGACAAGTTAACCATTCTAACCTCCAAATTGGAAATAAACATCTTATCCTTAACACTTGGCTAATTGTGTTGGCTGAATGAATAATTATTTTATTTTTGTAATGTGATCCTACGTTTCATTTATTGTTTCATTTTCATTATCATGTTAACAAAAACCTATCTATTTATCGATTTCGAATTTTGGCTACTCATTTGGCATGGTAAGAGAGGTAGGGCATAATGGGTTTCCCGTTCGAATTCGGAGCTGCCCGACTGGGGCACGACCTCCACCTTGTAAAAGTCCGTAGCCAAATAACAAAATTTTTTGCGTTGTGTTCCTACGCGGTGAATAAGGTTTCCAGTAATGAATGAGCTCCTTGGGGAGGGGGGAGGACTGTTACATTGTGTTGGAAGCAGAGGGATTAAACCCATTATGCTGCCAACACACTATAACTCTCCGAACACAGAGTGGCAACACGCAAATGATACTTCGGTATCGTGAGCGTAAATAGGCTGCGGTAACCGTTTCCCATCAGATGGGCCGTATGCTTGTTTGCCACTCTTGTCGTATAAAAAAAAAATTTTAGTCGGGTACAAGAAGTTGAACTTGACAAGACGAACTAATTGGAACATAACTGAATTCGATATTTGAATACATTTTAGATAGTTAAAGTACATAAATATATAAATTGTATAAAATAGATAGAATAGATTTGAAATCATGGAATTCACTGAGCATGTTACCAAAATTATCTAATTTGCGTAAATCTTTGTTTCAACAAAAACTATTTTTAAGATTTGCATAACCACAATTTTTATGTTACCCTAAGCGGGCGAAGGCTAGGTACTTAAAATGTAGTATTGTTATAAAGTCGTTAAAAGTATTGGTATATAGTCGATAATACATACATATACATATCACGCCGAGTCCCTAGCGGGTTAGGCAGAGGGTATATAGCGCCAGTTCTCTCTAGGCTTACCTCTCGCTTTGTCATCATTCATCAGTCTCTTCATACATGCTCGTCGGTTTCATGAGTGAAGTAAGATTACGAAACAGATATACAAGCAAAAGTGTGTGCAAGAAGAGACAGAGGAAGAACACTGTCCATCTACTTACTTATATCAAATCTATCGATAATAACAAGATCAAAACATGTCGATAACATTGTCTCAATAATGGATTCTCCCTACAATTTCAATTGGCAATGTATTTTCTCAACGATTGTTTTGTAGTTAGTGCTTCATTGTCTCATGTCAAATACCTATACAATTAAACGTCCCATTTGGAAAAAAATCAGGGAATACGTCTTTGTCTACTTCCGTTTTTGGTACAGGAAACGGAAGTACTCCAATTAACATAATTTAAATTTATACATGCAATAAAGTTGAATTCAACTGTCAAAACAATAAAATGATTACAATAATTTTATTTGGGAAATTGTGAACCTAAACAAAAACTAATAAACAACAATTGTATATCTCTTTTAATTTCGTGCACTGTGTTTAGTCTTAATAATATCTTAACATGAAATAACATACGGAAAATATAATTGGCAAGTTTACAGCTGATTAAAATTAGAACTCAGCGATCTCGTTAGAAGCTTAGAGTCGATACTTACAGTTTGTTGTCATTTGATGGTGTTTGATAACGTAGGCATTTCAATTGTAGAACGATAGTAATAAACGAATTATTTTGTTACTGTGGGTGGTTTCGCTCACCCTTCACTGTGGCAACGACGTTGAACTGCGCGCGCCGTTTGAGTTTTCGCGTTGAATGCGCAGCCCGTGTTCCCCGCTGCGGGAGTCTACTTTTCACCCAGAAGGGCAGTTCAAGTTCACTAAAGCCGCCCGCCTCACTTCCCGCGGGTTTCAGAGTGAAATATATTCATATTAACGTTAGAAACATGGTGTGGCCGACAGCTTATGATGGTAAAACCGAGGTAACTATTTAACTCATTATTTTATTGAACGGTTACGTGATCTATTTTCATACGTCTCGGTTTTACAAAGCGCGTTACCTTGACGATATTTTCCACGCCGGATTGCCGGTTTTCACAGCAATCTTTCTCCTAATTTAGCACATCTGTCGAGTCCTAATGATTTTTTTCCGTAAACTAATTTTATTGTCTTCGATAAATAGAGTGAGCAGTGTTGTAACAAAAAATATGTTTGTGAGTAAGAATTCTCATTTTAAATTTAATAAAATAAATTATACCTATGTGCCTCTTTGGAGTCTGTTATTTAACATTTCCTTTACATTTGGAATGGCATACAAATGTGTTTGTTGAATATTTCCTTGTTATTGCAGCATTTATTTTTATACATATAATTCACCTCTAGACATCTACCTCAAGTCAGGCCACTAAGATCATGTTATCCCTAACATTATGTAGTGGAATATTTATGCTAAGATTAATTAGCTGGCAATACCAGACAATAAAATACCTACTAAAGTTTATTTATGTCTGTCTGTTGTTATTGTTAATTGGAAATATACATATATAATTAATTATTATTAGCAGATCTCAGTTTTATATTTTTAATTTTTTGGCATGAGGTTACATAATGGAAAGGTGCATATTCATATATATACATCATCCTAAATAATCAATTTTAGAACTGGGCTCTTATCCTTCCATTTGCTTCTGTCCATTTCTTATACATGGTATTTATAGTTGCAAATATTAGTCTGAATATTAAATAATTCCCTGCTAGTAGAGGTTTAGGAGCACTTTAGAGTTGTGAAGGTGTTCAAGATTAAGAATAGTTCACACTGAAGCAGTATCAATATAAGAGTTTATCATGAAATTTCGTTTAAAAAGGCATTGTCATTGATAGGTGTCTTGACTGACAGGTCACCAGTCTTAAATTTACATTCTTATAGGTAATATATATTAAAAGTTATGTTAATTCTTTATATCTATAATGAACAATAGCTTAGAATGTTCCAACGCTGATTCAAAGGCTAATAAGATTCCTGGTATACTTATAGATATCAAAGTCAGATATGAGTTTTTTCTTTATTTGGTTCAACCTACAGCGAAATTTATAATTATTGTGTGGTCTGGAAGAATATATGTATATTTGTGTACATGTAAGCTGGAATTATGTACCTGCATTTGCATAAATATGACTGAAGCTAAAGCCAAAACAATATTGAATACTCATTTTAACTTTAGTAAAATTCACAAATTGGTTCATGACATGTATTTTTAACTTGAAAACAGGGATATATAATTCCCCAACTGCTCTATACCATAGTCTATTGTAAACATACCTATTTATTCAAGGTCAAATAATTAGCACTAACTCTATGACTTCATTATATATTGAGTATGTGTTTAGTTTAGCAAGTTAGTATTTAATTCTTTTTATTGCCATTGCCATTTAATTTTTTATTGCCATTCCACTTATATCTAATACATAATTACATGAGAGTATATTGTAGACCCAGAACCAGCACAAATTTTAGAGGCTTTTAACTTTTTTTTTAATTCAACAAGTATATAATTTTTGGTGTATACTGGAACACTGGACCGGATCCATTTTTCATAAATATATATTATCATTATACAGATAGTGCCCGCCACAAAGACGCGCCCCTCCAATTTCTAGTCGAGGGGTCGCGGGATGTGGGGAGTATGACCCGACTCTATTGATTGTAGTGTGCGTGTGCACTCATAGGTAATCAGTGTGTACCGATAATACACAACATTACGTCTTCCCTCACATTTTATCCCAACTTGCCGAATACATAAAAAAGTTACAAAAATGCATTACATTTTTCGGGTGTCTGCGTGTTTGTGTGTTGGGTGAATGTGTCAGTTTAAGCCTCTACATAATAAAAAATAAAAAACAGGTGCCTTCCGCCGTCTGTTCGTTCTTTCAAACTACGCAAATTAAACAGATTTTTTAGTGGTTTTTATCAATAGAAAGTGGTTCGATCTTAGGATCTTTTATCTAGATTTATAAAATTTGCGAACAGACTACAATACATTTTTGTTACGTTAGCGAGTGTACGTAACATATGGAGGTTTTCAAGGTTAATTTAAGTAGCGCTAGCAAGTAGGTACCTACGTAGACAGTGCAAATGTTAACACAGATGTACAGAACCATCGACAATATTGATTTCTTCGTCAAGGGTTTTCAATAGTAGGTACCATAAATCGGCATGAGATAAAAGAGTAATTATTCAGTTCTACCAGTGTTATATTAACAAAAGATACATACATATCATCACGCCGAGTCCCAAGCGGTATAGGCAGCGAGAATAGAGCGCCAGTTCTCTCTAGACTTGCATACCTTAACAAAAGATTGTGAAACTGTATCCTGACTGCGTATCTCTCCCTAACTATTGTCAAGGCAGTGGAAATGCCTGAACTTTCTAGAATATACCATAACCGCTGATCTTTCAACAGACGGGATCCGGAGCGAAGCCAGCTATGCAGCTCGCGATAGCAGACGTGGGCTCCCAGCTGCAGCACATGTGCGGGCTGGACATCGACTCGAAGGCTTCTTACGTCCGTCTTTCAGGAATTATCTGTACCATTGGTGAGTTTTAATCTATAATAATTTAAGTCTCTGCTTGTGCTGTCAGATTAACAAAACTTTTTTTTCGTAGTATTTCGTATTATTTCGTATATCCTCACGCCTTCTCACTGGGGTTCCCGAAGGGGTAGGCAGAAGTTTATAGGTAGTACCTCCACACCCACTTTCCGCCAGAGACATATTTTAAGTGCCAACGTGACATATGGCGAGTCCGTCGCCCTTTCTCAAGCACGACTATACATGCGCCTTTGAAATTCTTCTCAGACGTATGCAGGTTTCCTCTCAATGTTTTCTTTCGCCGTAAAGCTCGTGGTGTGACTAATCACTGTACTTAGGTTCAGAAAAGTCATTGGTACAGTCGGGATTCGAACTTGCGATCTTTGTGTCGCATGCCTCGAGCCACTCGAACAAGGCGTAAGGCAAAGGAGCATGCTTTCCACCGCAAACCGCAAGTTCGAATTCCGACTGTACCAATGGGTTTTTCTGAACGAATGTACTGTAACTGTGGTTAGTCACACCGCGAACTTTACGGCGAAGGAAAACACCGAGAGCATACATTTGAGATGAAATTCAAAGATGTACGTACGTAATCGTGCGTGAGAAACAACCTTGGACATGCCGTCGGTCACTTTGGCACTTAAATATGTCTATGGCGAGTATAGAGAGTATATATATCTTATTTATTTATTTATTTATTTATAAGGTACACCAACAATACACATATTATACATTAAAGTACACTTAATCATAAAAATAAAGTCCTGATATGTGTATCAATGACAGGTATACACAACATTCACCTTATATGGCTACATAATATTATAATGGATAATTATAAAAGAAGTATAATAAAATAAGTACTTATAGAGAATAATGACAAATTGTTTCAACTTTAATTAATATAAATGTAGATTTTTTTTGTACAGTTTTTAGATAACCCAATGGATGGTGGAATATATCTACATCACGCAAATTACCGCAGTACGAATTATACTCGTAACAAATGCGTGGTATGGGCGAATTTTTGCCTACGTTTGTTTTGGAGAATGGTATATGGAATGGTTTCCGAATAATATGACGTGGGATCTTCCTCGGTACCTCGATTTCGATTTTGTCCAGAATATGACTGCAGTCTACCCTACCACTGACTATATATATATCAGTCGACGTGTGTACCCACACACCATACCTACCCCTTCCGAAACCCTTGTGGGAGGTTATGAAGATATAACATAATATATTAATAATTGTCGCTCAGGGCCAGCCTCCCGCGATGTCTCTGTCCTGGAGAAGATGATGGAGACCGGCATGAACGTGGCGCGCATGAACTTCTCCCACGGCTCGCACGAGTACCACGCGGAGACCATCCGCAACTGTCGCGAGGCTGAGAAGAACTACAGCGCCAAGCTGGGCTTCCCCTTCTCGCTGGCCATCGCACTCGACACCAAGGGACCCGAGATCAGGACTGGCCTGCTCGAAGGCGTAAGTACCTATTATCTTGCTGTACCAAATAATGACGTGATAGGTGACCATCTTACAATAATCATTCGCCTCCTAATACGTATGGTGCAGGCAAATACACGAGCCACTACGGCACAGATTTGCGTCGTCAATATATCGGTATCAACCCACGTGACGGGATCATTTTCTCGTTACATAACGTCAATAACCTAGGCGACCTTCAAAGCTCATTCGTCTACGGATGTGCTAGTAGGCGTTATCTAAATGATGACGTCACGGATCGCACCTCAATATTTCAATATTAAATAGTTTAACTTAGATTAGTTTAAGTTATCACTTCTGTCGTCGCGTCCCACGGCGCACATGTCTTTTTTATCGAATCAAGTTTCGAATACCTTAAATTTATATAATCGTCACGCCTTCCCACAAGGGTCTCCGCGATGTGTCAAAAAGATGATGAGAAAGGAGATGGGCAAGAGTTGGTGTATCGACACACGTAGCGTCCCACATCTAAGAATAGGAGTAATCGAAACTGGCAAGCATGTATGAAGGGATTGATGAATGTGGATGCGAAAGTGAAAGAGGTCTAAGTCAGAAACAACTGGCGCTCTACTCTCGGTGTGATGATATGAATGAGCGTAACCTTTTCCTTTTCTCCCCCAGGGCGGTTCCGCTGAAGTGGAACTGAAACGCGGCGACACCATCAAGCTGACCACGGACCCCTCGTACCAGGAGCGTGGCTCCGCGTCCGTCATCTACGTAGACTACAAGAACATCACCAACGTGGTGAAGCCTGGCAACAGGATCTTCATTGATGATGGGCTCATCTCCATCATCTGCCAGTCGGCAACCGCTGACACCCTCGTTTGCTCCATTGAAAATGGAGGTAAGTATTGAGAGGGGGAGGGGAGGGGTGTGTAAATTCACGCTACGCGAGGGGTAGGCAGATGTGAAATGATTCCAGCGAGGTCTACAATGATACGACTTATAACCCCTGGTGTAGAGTGCAAGCGGCCGGTGGCCGGTGATTACCGCTTACCATCGGGTGCACGGCGTCCTTGCTATCCACCTTGGTGGTATTAAAAAAAGGGTCACAAAAAAATAGATGAGATAAACGGGAGGGGGGGAGGGGAGTCAAAGGTATTAATCTAAATCCCTTCATAATGGTCCACGGAAGACTAGGCACAACTTTCCAGGAGGGTGTTCGGGTCAATGGGCATAAAAGATTCCTTATTTAAAAGTTGAGTGTTGTCAAAAGATCTTAATTCATTATTCTCAAAATGTGAGTGATTCAATTGTATGATCCGTGATCCCTGATCTTGAATGGTGTCAGGTTCTCTGGGTTCGCGCAAGGGAGTCAACCTGCCCGGTCTGCCCGTGGACCTCCCCGCCGTCTCGGAGAAGGACAAGTCCGACCTGCTCTTCGGTGTGGAACAAGGCGTAAGTACACACTGACATTGATCAAATCAACTCCTCTCATGCCCCAATAAAAATTAAAAAAAAAACTAGAAATTCGTGTTACGAACCGTGTTGTCGCGACGAATGTAGGCGGAATTTTTACTAATATTATAAATGTTAAAGTTTATATGTTTCTCAGTCATGTAAACTATTAGGAAATAATTTGGATATAGGTACATAATTTGTCACACAAATTTTTACATTTAGGTACAATTTATGTATTTCACTCCAGAAAATGAACCGCGAATGCTAAATGTCGAGCATTTTAAATATTTATATACGTATACATTATTTACGCGAGAGACATCGCAGGAAATATTTATACATATAAAAAATAACCTAGCAACTACATTTTAACAATCTTATTGAACGGACTGTTTAAATATATCTTATCTTAAATGTCATAAGGAAAAAAATACCTAAAGACAACACTAGTAGTGCTACAAATAAAAAAAAAGTTGTTTAAAAATGCATATTATATTATCATACGCATGATTGATGTTCGTCGAGTGATATCCATTCGATATACCAATAAAACCACGTGGTCGATAGCTAATCTATTTTAAAACTTATCTACTAAACTTGAAAGGTAAATATCGTCCGAATGTAAATTATATTGTTTGAGCCAAGTCTGGCCACGATAAAGATAGTTATCACACAGTTCATAATGCATGCGTCACAGAATAGTGACGTGCAGTAGAGTAGAACTCGTTATGAAAAATATCTCGCTTTGAAATATATTTCTGTACAGTTTTTATTTTAATGCTTCCTTTACCTCTTTCATAACTTTTTACTGTATATCTTCATACCTCACGACCTCCCGACATGGACAGATGTGTAAAAATACCCGAGTGTCGCTCTCGATATATTTAGACTGTGGCGAGTCTGAAGGCATAGAAGTCTATGCCCATCTCCAAGGTTCCACATGATTCTTAATATACGAAAATGTAAAAGAAAAATATAATAAATAAGTGAGCTATACGCTGAAGGAAAACATAGCGAGGAAACATGCATACATTTGAGAAGAAATTCAAAGACGTATATATTGCTTGAGCAACGGCGTTGAACTCGCCATCTGTCACATTGGCATCTACACCTGTGCCTACCCCTTCGGGGAACCTTTTGGGAAGGCGTGAGCATATATTATTATAAAAATCCAAATCTATTACCTGTCAGTAAAATATGCGAGTCCCTCGCGAGTTAGGCAGAGTGAGAAAGAGTGCCAGGTCTCTTTAAACTTACAGACTTCGGAAGATACATAGATAGAAAATTCAATAAAGACAAAAGGGTGTGATTCGCCACTTTTCGCAGTTACTTTGAGCAAAGCAAAGTTTGTTACAAGCCATAATTATTTGAATGTGCGATACAGGTGGACATGATCTTCGCGTCCTTCATCCGCAACGGAGCGGCTCTGCATGAGATCCGCGGCGTGCTCGGCGAGAAGGGCAAGAACATCAAGATTATATCCAAGATCGAGAACCACCAGGGGATGGTCAACCTTGACGAGATTATCGCGGTCAGTACCTATGTTCTATTTCAGGTGCCCCTCTGACAAGAGAAGGTTGGCTATCACTGTATGGATTCGCTCCTGTTGCAAGGCGGAATAATGCACGTCACCTATGTATGTATAGGAGTAAGACTGAAGTCCAACCAGTCATCATTTAAGCGCTGTCTATAGAGGTGCCAACGTGACAGATGGCGAGTCCATCGCCGTTACTCAGGCACGGCTATGCATACGCCTTTTGAATTACTTCTCAGACGTATGCAGGTTTCCTCTCGATGTTTTCCTTCACCGTAAAGCTCGTGGTGTGACTAATCGCTGTACTTAAGTTCAGAAAAACTTATTGGTACAGTCGGGATTCGAACTCCACTCGGCCACCGCGGCTACAACTTTATTGTTACACATTTTTATGCGAAAATATGGTAAAAAATTTGTCAATTTAGAATGTATTTTTTTAATTCTTTCCATTGTGCCCTATCACGCTTTTCAGAAAATTACCTATTTTGTAAGACAGCCTGTTTTGTAAGATTATTTTAGTGTAGGTACAGGAATCTATCATAACTTCAGACAATTGTACAATTGTACATGATCACAAACCACCGCTGCGTCTCAATGGGCGGACGAAGGCAATTTGCATTAGTGAGGAATTGGCGAATGTGACTCCCGCGTTGCAAAAACGTGTCATCAAGCTCTTGGAATAGAATGCAGTTTTCACCAGTTATGTGCAGTTATTGCCAACATTTGTTGTTAGAGCTCAAATAGTAGTGCTATATACTAGACGTGCAAGTATACAGTTTGTAATGTGTGCAAAGGACAATAACTCTGTAATCTTGGAACCACAAAGGTCTCGCACTGTGCGCTTCCAAAGGAGTTTTCTTCCGCGAACGCTCAGACTGTGGAATGAGCTCCCCGTTGAGGTTTTCCCTGGAGTGTACAGCATGGAGTTCTTCAAGAAGGGTGTGAAGGGATTCCTGCAGGGTCGGCAACGCGCGAGTGATACCCTGGTGTTGCAAGCGTCCATAGGCGGCGGTAACCGCTTACCATCAGGCGGACCGCATGCTTGTTTGCCACCCAAGTAGTATAAAAAAAAAAAATCTTTACTAATATTATAAAGGCCAAAGTTTGTAAGTCTGGATGTTTGTTTCTCGTTCACGCCAAAACGGCTGAATCGATTTGGCTGGAAGTTGACATAGTGATGGCTTACACCTAGGATTAGGACATTACAATAGTAAAATAATACATAAGCTACTCTCTATGCTGGCGAAGTCGCGGGCAAAAGCTAGTATTGTCTAGTCACAGAATCTGCTTAAAGGCGCTAGTTTTGAATTCGATACCCCGTCATTTGGAACAAGCGCCGCCGACGTGGGCGCTGCGTCTGCGCAGCACTTGCGACTCAAATTGGTGTCTTCTCGTGCTCACTGAACGAATTCACGAAGGCATTATAACCATATTGTGTGAGAAGGAAGCTTGTCGCTCGGAAGTTTAAGGATTAAATAGATATACATAATTTTAGAATTAACTTGTTCTAAACTATTGTATTAGGTTAACTGTTCAGATAGTTATAAGTATAATAATAATAAATAAATAAATCATACTACCCAAAAGGAGCTGAACAGTTAAATTTAACGAGGGTTAAAACGGCGGGGCGCTACTAGTACATTATACAAATAGAAAAATATAGTACCAACTTAATAAAATACTTAATAATCAGAAAGAGATCTACGTCATACGTTTCTCAGCCAATGTGACCTCTGCATATTTGTGTTGCCATTATAAAAAAAAACTATTTCGCAGGAGTCCGATGGTATCATGGTGGCCCGCGGTGACCTGGGTATTGAGATCCCTCCTGAGAAGGTGTTCCTTGCACAGAAGACCATGATCGCCCGTTGTAACAGGGTAAGGATTTTTTTTCCGATTCAGGCAGACGTTACATCTTGACCGATGGCGAGTCCAACTCCTGTTTCTTAAGCACTACTGTGCAAACGTCTTTGAATATCTTCTCTAATATATTATTATGCAGATAGTTTCCTTCACCGTAAAACTAGTGGTGTGATTAACCACTGCGGCGGTAACCGTTTACCAATAGGCGGGATTGTTTACCACCTGTTTGAAGAGATAAGGAAGTATGGTGTAGAAGTTGTATAATAATAATAATATATCCTCACGCCTTCCTACAAGGGTCCCCGAAGGGGTATTGTCACCGTTTAAATCTTACAGGTGGGTAAGCCAGTCATCTGCGCCACCCAAATGCTGGAGTCGATGGTGAAGAAGCCGCGACCCACGCGCGCCGAGACCTCGGACGTGGCCAACGCTATCCTGGACGGCGCCGACTGCGTGATGCTGTCGGGAGAGACCGCCAAGGGCGACTACCCCCTGGAGTGCGTGCTCACTATGGCCAACATCTGCAAGGAAGCCGAGGCCGCCATCTGGCACCGCCAGCTCTTTAACGACCTCGCTTCTGAGGTACTTACCATCACTTTTGGAATTTTTTTCCTAAGTGTCCGGCTACTTGGGACGCCTAACACTACAATACAATACAAGTTTGCGACGTTAATCTACCAGAGATCTACAAAGAGGCTTTAAGTTGTGCTTGAGGATGTGATTGCTTAACACTTATGCCGTGCCTGGCTGTAAGGATTTTACGTCCTGAAAAAAAAACAATTTTGTTATGTTGAAACCTAGCCAATATACAATATGTCAAAGGTTTGCCTTTCGAAGGTGCCGTTAGTCTGTTTTCTTAGCACTTACCAAATGCCTGGCTGCTAGGATGCCAGATGGCATCGGAAAAAAAAAGTGAAGTTAATCCAGCCAGCCAGTATGTCATGTGAGGTTTGCATCGTGCAGGTGAAGGCCCCGCTGGAGCCGGCGCACGCGCTGGCCATCGCGGCGGCCGAGGCGGCGGCCAAGTGCCTGGCCAGCGCCGTGGTGGTGGTGACCACCAGCGGCAAGTCAGCCCACCTGCTCAGCAAGTACCGCCCGCGCTGCCCCATCATCGCCGTCACGCGCCAGCCGCAGACAGCGCGGCAGGCGCATCTCTACCGCGGCGTGCTGCCCATCGTCTACTCAGGTCAACCTCTATATAACTAACCTGAAGAGAATTGTACGACTGTACGATGTAACACTTACCATTATGCAGAACGCATTAGTTGGCCTGGTGGTATACATTTTTTTTACTGGATTTATTATCTGGAATAAAATATTGGATATCTGGCAATTTATCTCTGTGCCAAATTTCCCAAGTCCGTTCAGTTGTCTTCACAAACTTTCCCAATGATGCTATATTTGTAGGATTTTGAATTTAGGATTAAGACTACCAATAACTACACACTTGCTAGAATGACTAAAAAAAATTCTCATGGGTATTTGTTTTATATTTGTAGAGCCGGCAGCGGGCGATTGGCTGAAGGACGTGGACAACCGCGTGCAGACCGGTCTCAAGTTCGGGCAGGCGCGAGGCTTCATTAAGAGCGGCGATAACGTGGTCGTGGTCACCGGCTGGCGGCAGGGCTCCGGCTTCACCAACACTATGCGTATCATGTCAGTATCATTCTCGCCATTCTCACCTCTCGCCATCGATGGATAGTTCATCCTTATACTTTGGAACCGGAAAGGTCTAGTACTGCGCGGCTTCAAAAAGGGTGCGATAATATTCCTACAGTTTCCCTAGTGTTTCAGGCTCAATTTAATTACCAATGAGTGCACACGCACACTACAATGAATAGACTTGGGTCATACTCCGCGCATCCCGCGACCCCCCCAACTAGAAATTGGAAATTGGTGGGGCGCGTCTTGGTGCACTATCTGTACATTGGATCATTTTGTCCCTCACTTCGTATATCCGGCGCTTGTTTCGTTGTAATCGTTTGAACATCGTTCGTGTCATGCTTAATATATATTTTTGTTACAGCCAAGTGGAGTAAGGACGCGCTTATAGAACGAGCGAAGAACAACATGAAATTTGTCAAAGTATTAGCGCAAGAAGTGATATATACGACAAGAACTGCGCAACTAAACTATATATGATATAGTATAATGGACATGTTTCAACATAGCTGTTTATATATATATTGAATTTAATTCGCAGTTCAAGTTGTAGTGATATATGTATAAATGCATCTGTAAATGTATCTCGAAATTCTGTAATCTAGTGATAGGCGTACATATTTATTTATATGTGTAATGTAATACCAGCCGAATGTTGTATGGCACGTTGTGCGGTTAATAAAGTTTTGAACCTGAAATATCGACTTATTTATACCTATAGGGGTTGGATGTAAGGATGGCCACTGTATCATGTAAGACAGGCGCCATCTAGTGGCTTATTTGAAATAATACAATTTATCGAAAGTTTTAAAAGATGGCGCTAGTAATACCGTTTATCTATAAAAAAATTATGAACATGTATTCTACTCGCAGTTTAATGAAAGAATGAAATAAATATCATATGTATAACTATTACTTAAAATACTTAAAATTCAGAACGATTAGAAAATAACATCACGGATACACGTGACACAAAATATGTGGAGTGGAGTGTGTGTGTACTAAACACCTCTGCCTACTCCTTCGGGGGCCTTTACGAGAAGGCGTAAATACCTATCTTAAAAAATGAGGAGACGACGGATTCATATAACATTAAACTTACATGACTTATATTAAATTAAAATAAAAACTTGCAGATTGAATTCTTTAAAATGAAGTTAAAGTAAATCAAAACATAATTCATATACGCACATACATAGCTTATCTCAATATTTTTTATAAATAAGCGGTTGTTGATAAATCCCGTTCCTTTGTGCTACTCTCCGACTTTTAACGTTTTCTGACAGTTCATAAATAGAGAATCGTATTTTTTATACCACAAAGGTGCAAACAGGCATAGGTACCAATGCGTACTGTTAACCCGGGAAATCAAAAAGGGTTTTTTAAAAAAAGGTATTTAATTAATCACACTTTAAAATATAAAAGAGACTTGAATAATAATTAATAAAGTAGATTAATACACTTGGATAAATATCTTTTGGCAACCGCTCTGTTTAGAGGATGGATACAGACTGACTTGCTTGGAGTGAATGGTTAAGTGCGGAAGGGGAATACTGCTTACTCTAGACTTAAGTGTTACAAGCTAGGGTATATGGTCAGCATTTACCCTTACATACTGAGGGTATAACAGTACGCATTTATGCATACATATCGTGTTCTAATATCCATGCTTTGTGACACGCTATTTGTAAGTAAACAAAAATAAAGAACATTCCAGTGCGAAACATAATTATTTATATTTTCAGCACACTTGGCTATCCATCTATGTCATTGTACCTTAGTTGAGCAGTGAACCTAAATAATTTGGTGATTCATTACCCAAAGAAGTCATCCATGGCCATGTTTAGTGTGTAGCGTAGTTGTAATGGATTGTTGTATCTAGGTACGAATATATCAACAAATATTGGGCAATTTCAAAGTATTAAAAGTCCTACATTTGTTAAGGAATATGAAATTGGTTGAGTAGTTGTTTTGAAGAGTAGTTACTTGTATTATTATTATTACATGTAGTTACATTGGCGTTTAGTTTTAAGTTTATATTATTGGCTGTAATATTAATAAATAAATGAATAAAATATCTTCTAGTTAATTGGCATAAGCTTGAGCTGGTTAAGTTAATGTCACTTTATTGCAGAAAAAAACCATAGACAAGCACGTCCATAGAGAAAAAAGCTATTTTTAAAAATAAACCCAGTAACTACGAAGTAAACAATATTGTATTCGTAGTATTTAGCAAGACTCACTCCTACCCTCCGGATTAAAATTCAAATGACGAATGCAAAAAACATGCCGACTCCGCAGGTTACAAGTTTTTGACATGATGTTGGAGTTGCTCGGGTCTAGAGGTGACTCCCATTCCTTGCCACTGCTACTGTCCTGGTGTCATGTTATTCCACTGAGCATGAAATTCTCGTGTAAAGTAATGTTGCGGAAATTGAAGTTGTCTAGTTTGATTATTTTGCTAGAGAATTTCTAAGAATGCAGTGCATTTCATGTTATCGTCTCTGGCCCTTACATAAAAGTATAGTTAATTCACATTTCATAATTTTGCATCGTGTATCGTGCTAAACGTATAAAAAGTAAGAACATTTCAAAAACTTTGTTCTATGGTCATATCAACAAGGATTTCAAGTGGCTTTCTTTTGGCCGATCGGACTTCGACCATGACGTCATATCGGGACAAAGCGGCTGGTACCGGCTTGTTCTTAGGTAATCCAGAGTTGAAACACAAATCATAAATGTGCCAGACCCAATACACAACGAACACAATCTGGAAAAGCTCAATAGAAAAAATTTGCTCAATATTTCCGGCAGGTTCATTGTACCAGCGACCTCCCCACGTGCTCACGTCTCAAATTCAGGGTGTTAATGACAGTGATCTCATCGTATCATCGCCCGAAAACAATTATATTTAGCTAATGACTCCTACTTACAGGAATCTATAGCGTTACATTGCTCAGTGTTTAAATAAAATATATGTTAATACAGGAAGGTAATCCTGCAGTTAACGAAAATCCGATTTTAAATTGAATGTGCGTTGCATCTATCGAAGAATTACTTTCTCGACAGTTTGACACTGATTGACGGCGCAGACGGCGAGTGTTCCCAGGATCCAGTGCAGTGTTGTTGTGTTGTAGTGATCAGTCGTGTCTGCGCCCCTGCGTGCAGCCATAACCCAGTGAGCACCCCGATTCCCAAGTGTTCAGTGGGCACCACGCGCCGACTAAAAATAACCGCGCGCCGTTCAGTACCGCCGCAACTGCCGCGCGCGTCGCTCGCTGCGCCCGCGCTTCGCAACCATGGCGGAGACAATCGAGGAAACGTACGAGACCGCGGTCACCCGCAAGGTGGTCCGCACCAGCCTCAAGATAGAGGAGGTGAGGGCCCACACACGACTGCTTTATGTAACGACGCCCGCGCACACAAATATAGCTACCGTCGCCGGCGCATGCCACGCGACGCTAGCGCCAGACGCACCTGCTCACATAACAGATAACGCATTTGACAGTGAACACGGACGTAAACACATCCCGAGCCGCGCCCGCACCCGACCCACCTTCGCTATAACACTTCAAGGAAATTTTACATATAAATTCGATCCGCGTTCTTGGACGTCCGGTGTGTTGGGAGACATCCGGATGTCCAAAAGTATTATGGGAGCACCTAAGTGTACGGTGCGTCGAAGGTCCGGCCGCGGCTGCGTCAGTGCAGGAAACGCTCGCAACACGCCGCATATATATCTAACATTTGTGGTATTCGTCGGCGCAAATAGAACAGGCGTTTGAATGAAAATTTCCACCTTGACGCGTGTGCATCGACCCATCCCGTGATATGAACCGCGTGTGACCTTGCAATACATACACAAACACAGGACAAACGCAATGAACACTCGCTTCACACTATTAGGTACATATACACTTTCTATTAACTAAACACAACTTGACAAGCGAATGTCTTTATTCAAACAAAGACCTAACTACACTTCGAGAGGTTTCATTTGTACCTTTAATATCTGAACTGTTAGACAAGATGGGGTTAGTATAAGACAAGAGCTGATCAAGATTATCAGAAGACTTTACTGATAAGGTCATCGCATTCCCTCAATGAAGTAACAATGAGTGTCGGTTTGTTCTGTCTCGACTACTGTTGGTTACCAAAGCGCACAATCCAATGGAAAAACGCGGCGTAGCATATTTTCGTCTTGGCTCCACTCCTAGTTCATCTGCTACATGCTACATTACGATGTTTATTCACAATACGAATGTGAGCATTAATATGTGCGTCTGGGCCACTTGTGTTTAAGCCTTGCAGCTTTTGTATCTCCGTGTTATCGTCAATATATTTATAGGAATCGATCAATGTCCGCTTCCAATCAGCCGGCTAAATGCCCTGTTTCCACAACCTAATATGAATAATGTGTTGTGTACACACATAAGCGAAACGATAGAAAAACAGAACATAATTTTCCACAAAACACCAATTTCGAGGCATTTAAACTTGTATATTTATTCAGCATTTAATGTCCTTGCATGCCTGGCTAAAGATTATAAAAATATTTGGATGAATATTTTGGCAATCGTGTTGTTTTCTCACGGTTGACCAGTATCGGTTGACACATCAAAGCAAACGAAATCGATAGGCGGGAGTCAATTATACAAAGATCATACAACTTCATTCCTTCATTTTCGACTACGCAAAATAAACATTCGCTTATAACAATATCAATATTATATCATTCATTTTAAGTGAATTAGAGATAGGTAAATATTTAGGTATGTAGACTGCAGCGAAAAAGGTATGTTAATCTATAAAGTTCTGATGATCTACTCTCTCTGCCTACCCGTGAGGGACTCAGTGTGATGATATGTATGTGTATAATGATATATGTAATACGTTGTGTTGTGCTTTTTTAATGTAAATAATCATCGTAATTAAATGTTTTTATCTACATCTGACTGAATGTAATAAGTCTGTTTTAGTTCGGCCACCCTCATACCGTGGGGAAGATCATCCTGCCCGCAATTTACCATTCCTGCCAGGATGATTAGGAAAATGAGGTTAAAGGCACACACATTTTTATCATCAGTTTCTTTAGTTTTTTATCATTAACATAGTAATAATAAATAAATACCTATGGACAATTCCATACAAATTGACATAGCCCCAAATTAAGCAAAGCTTGTGTTATGGTGACTAGACAACGGTATATTTAATTATATAGAAAACCGAAGAGGTAGGCAGAGGTATACAGGTGCCAACGTGACAGATGGCGAGTGCATCGCCGTTACTCAAGCACGACTATACATACGCCTTTGAATTGCTTCTCAGATGTATGCAGGTTTGTTTCCTCTCGATGTTTTACTTCACCGTAAAGCTCGTGGTGTGACTAATCAGTGTACTTAAGATCAGAAAAACTCATTGGTACATCCGGGATTCGAACGTGCGATTTTTGGGTCGCAGGCAACTACTCGAACCACTCGGCCACTACGTCTTCGTTTATATTATAACTGTTAAATATGTAGTGACAATCAATTAGTTAGATATAAAATCTAACGTAATTGGATTAATTCCAAAATAATTCAAGCTTATTATTATTTTATTTATAATTCAAGCTTCAAGAATCGTACTCGTTACAGACAAAGATGAATTATGTACACGCCTTTCCACAAGGGTCCCCAAAGGTTTGTAAGTATCCACACACCCACTTTCCGCCAGATATGTTTGAGGTACCAATGTGACAGATGGCGAGTCCGTCGCTGTTACTCATGCACGACTATTATACGCCTTTAAATTTCTTCTCTAACGTATGCAAGTGTGACTAATCACTGTACTTGAGTTCAGAAAAAAAACATTGGTACCTACGATCGGGATTCGAACTTGCAATCATTGCGTTGCAAGCAATTATTCGGACCACTCGGCCACAACGGCTATTGATGAGTCAATAGAATATGAATTTCCCGGTACACCGCTGTTCAGATAGAAGTTGATATGACACTTTCATTAAAGTTAATTAAAACAGTTGAATGCTGTGAATTTCCGAATATTCCACATTAATTAGTACAGCGTCTGTACATCGGGGTTTCTCAGAAAGCGTGGGTGTGTGTTTAATTATTACTACAAGGTCTGGAAACATATCGAGTACCCGTTTTAGCTATTGGGTTGCTGAGATCCGCTTCGGACGTTCTTATATTTGATTAACATGTTTTAAGATCCCTTAAGATACAAAAAAGGCTTTACGTGCCTGATAACTACACATGCGCCAGGAGCCACAGACTGTTCGCATTGGGCACGCATTGCACAGTATCGCGTGCACACTCCCCTATACCTTGCACCTTCCAACCCTGACTGTGACGTGTTTCCGGACGGATGGAAGGCTATCATGGTGGCATGTCTGAAGTATTGTGAGATGAGTGTATGAATGAGGTTCTTATAATTACTAATTAGTTTAATTGGTTTTTAGCCGTACTGATTATGTATAAACTAGCTGTGCCCGCGACTTCGACCGCGTGGAAATTAACAAAATAAATTGTTCAGTTTCTAAAATAAAAGTAGCCTAAGTTACTCCTTTTTACATCAGCTATCTGCCAGTGAAAATCGGTCCAGCCGTTTCAGATATTAGCCGGAACAAACAGACAGACAAGGTTTAAAAATTGATATTTTGGTGTATGTACCGTGTATACATCCATTTGTATTTAGTATAAAGCGGTTATTTCAATATTACAAACGGACACTCCAATTTTATTATATGTATAGATAAATAAATAAATAGATCGAGAATCGTAGCTGAGTGGTTTGTGTCGTCTCCAGCACAAACAAGATTACAGGTTTGAGCCTGCAATAAGTTTCTTCAGATCTTATATACTTTATTATATACTACGAGCTTTACGGCGAAGGAAAACATTGTGAAGAAACCAGCGTACTTTTAAGAGGAATTGCTAAGTTTTATGTATAGTCATGTTTAAGGATATATAGATATATCATTATTTAATAGAGATATTATCTTAATATATATAAATTAAGTGACACGTTGTTTTTCCGCGATAGCTCCTAAATTTTTTTCAAAGATTTCAATCAAATTTGCACACCGTGTGCATTTTTATCCAACTTAAAAGATAAGATAGGATAGTTTACATCACAATTGGACCCGATAGGACCGTGTATCAGTAAATGTTGCAGGCGAAGCTGGGCGGGACAGCTAGATTTAAAAATAGAAAATATTGGGTCCCAAAGAAAGAAACCCCCTCACAGTACGTGCCGTGTTGAGTAGCATAATTTCATGCAGCAGGCCCTTGATCATCCATCTAACGAGAGCCTCTTAAGGTGTTGGTCGAGGCTCTTTGCCATTAGGTTGGTGGCATTTATGACTATCGGTATCGCTTCAAGACATCCCACTGCTGGGCAAAGGCCTCCTTGATTTCCAGGTGTTTCTGTCCAATCCTAGTGTTGGTCAGTCTACGGATAACTATCACATAAGCATCTGTAATTTCATTTTTTATTTTCGATTTGAATTCGATTCAATTTGAATTGTCTTTCGATTGACAATTTAAAAACCACAAACAATGATTATCACGCTTATAAAACGAACAAAGCAATGAAATAATAAATTTGTAGCTAGCAATGAAGTCTGTTGGCATCCGAGCGACATATTTTTGTGGCGTTTCGTATTCACGGCCTTGTTGCTCGTAAAGTGCAACAACTTCTGTCTCCCATTGAGGTGTTCAAATATTTCAATAACGATTTCAATGATAGTGATACACAAAGAAAGGCATGCTACGTTGGTGTGGACATTTAGTAAGGATGATTGAAGAAATTTTAGTGAAACGGATATACATGACATAACGCTGTCCCTCACGGGTTAGAAAGAGATAGCTTTAGATCTTTCTTGACTTACAGACCTCTTTCGCTTCATATATATATAACGGATATTCAATACAAAATGGTATGCTACTAAAAACAGCTGCTAAATATGGCTGATGAAGAGGGAATCATAACAGAATTTAAAAAGTTGACGGTAAAGGCACTAATAGAAGAAAAAAATAATAATAGCAGGTGTTTGTATGGAAGATAATTTCCTGTTTGATTGCTGTCATGTTCAGCTCACATCATAAAAATATGCTTGATAACGCATATAACACAAAATAATAATATATCCTCACACCTTCCCATAAGGGTCCCCGAAGGGATAGGCAGAGGCGTATAGGTACTACGCACTCCTGGCACCTAAAATATATCTCTGGCGGAAATTGGGTGTGCAGTGCACTACCTATACACCTCTGCCTACCCTTCGGGGACCCTTGACGGTGATGATATAATAATAATAACAACATTTTTACACTTAATATTAAGACTGCCTCTTTATATAATACTAGCTGTGCCCGCGACTTCGTCGGCGTGGACGGCTTTTTTATCTTTCGTAAAAATGATTTTCTTTCAATAAAAAGTAACCTATGTTACTTCGAATACCTCCAAGAATATGTGTACAAAGTTTTATGATGATCGGTTAAGTAGTTTTTACGTGAAAGCGTAACAAACAAACTTACATTCACATTTATAATATTAGTAAGGATTGTAGTATAGATTTGTAATGTTTAAACGAAACGATGTCAATGAAAATTTTTGAAACACTCAAATATCTTAGGATTTTGCCTAATCTGCAAAGAACATTAAACATTTTCTATAATGTATTGGGAACAGATGCTGAAAAACTATTTAATTATTTCAAAAGATTCCCAGCGGCTATGTTTATATGTGAAATTAGGCTATTCAACATCAGATTTATTCTTATACTAGATATACCCGCAATTTCACGCGCTTACAATTTAATTTCACTCGTAGTTTTTTTCTTGAATAAAACATATTCACTCTTCTTTCATATTCTATCTTTTTTTTATACAACAAGAGTGGCAAACAAGCATACGGCCCACCTGATGGGAAACGGTTACCGTAGCCTATTTACGCTCAAGATACTGAAGTATCACTTGCGCGTTGCCACTCTGTGCTCGGAAAGTTATAGTGTGTTGGCAGCATAAGGTTTAATCCCTCTGCTTCCAATGTAACAATCCTCCCCCCTCCCCAAGG
>JACCPG010005436.1:0-50745 GCA_016069955.1 Drepana arcuata
CAAGAATATGTGTACAAAGTTTCATGATGATTGGTTAAGTAGTTTTGACGTGAAAGCGTAACAAACAAACTTACATTCACATTTATAATATTAGTAAGGATATTTGGAACTACGCACAACGTAAAGGCAATTTATTGTTATGGTTGTACAAAAAATACTATGCTCACAAAAAAAACATAGCATGTAGGATGTGCACAAGTGCGTACAGATAAACAAATGAAAGAAAATGCATTTTTTTTCATTAAGTAAACTGTACACTTATATGTCCAATAGTGAAAGAATTACATCAAAATCGGTCCATCCGTTTAGGAGTTCAGCGACTTACATAGTAGAATTATTTATGTTGATTAAGATATATGTATATTGCATACACGCATACATATCATCACGCCAAGTCCCTAACGGGGTAGGCAGAGAGTATAGAGTGTATGTATATTGCAACCTAGTATATATACCCATTAAGAACTATTATTTATTATAAGAACTTAATTTTTTTTCTCCGTCAGTGATTTTGTCAAAGGATATTTAAATGCATTATCATCATCTTATCATAACGCCGAGTCCCTAACGGGGTAGGCAGAGAGTATAGACTGCTAGTTCTCTCTAAACTTAGATACTTCTTTCGCTTCGTCCATATTCATCAGTCTCTTCATACATGCTCGTCGATTTCGAGTACTCTTGACGGTTTCTTTCTATTATTTCTATTACTTTATATTTTTATATGCATAATATATATATATATATATATATGGAAGTAAACACTGGGTACTCTGAATGAAATCGGCAATAAACGATGTTTTCAGATATCATTCCACCCGAACGTGGAAAGCTTACAAAAGGCAGTTGGCAAACAGTACCTTCCGTTGGAATACGGAGGGGATGCCCCCAGTTTGATTGAAAAGCATGAAAATTGGTTGAAGGAGATCAAAGAACAAAGGTTTGTATTATAGAAGAATACGGTAAAAATATCTGTTTAATAATTTATAGAGCCGTGTCAGCCGAGTGGTTCGAATGAGTTTTTCTGAACGTAAGTACATTGATGAGTCACACCACGAACTATACGGTGAAGGATCGATAGGAAACGGCTGAAGCTTTTGACATGAAAGTCAAAGACGTATTTGAAGTCGTGCTTGATAAAAAGCGATGGTCTCGCCAGCCGTCACGTTGGCACCATATATCTATGGCGGAAAGTGGATCTGTGTGTGCTACCTACGAGCGTGAACCAATATATACATCTGCATATATTTTTAGATACATCTACATATACATATCATCACGCCAAGTCTGTAACGGGGTAGGCAGAGAGTATAGAGTGCCAGTTCTCTCTATACTTACATACCTTTTTCGCTTCGTCCACATTCATCAGTCTCTTCATACATGCTAATCTGTTTCGAGTACTCTTAATGATCCTTGTTGGTCGAAATAAATAGTCGATAAGGTTGTTTTTAGGATACATAAAGATTTGTAAAATTTTCTTTTTCAGAGAAATGTTCCTTGATGATAATTTGTGGAAGGCAAAGAAAAACAGATCTTCAACAAGTAATCCATCGAAGAATTATCCGTTAGCGTTTAATACATTAAGTATTGATTAATTAATAGTGATGAGGATATTTTCAGAAATAAATTATTTAATTCGTTTCTTGGACACTTGTAAAATGTTCACTTGTTTCAATGTTTTTTATTTTTTACCAAATATTATAGCATTCGGTCAGCGTTTAACTTGTATTGCGCGATAGATATAATATTTAACTGATGTGTGTGTATGTAATAATAAAAAAAAAGTATGCTCTCTTTCGCTGGTTTTATTATATACCTTTTGATAATGATTAATCAAATGTATGCAGGTTTCCTCACGATACTTGCCTTTGCCCTAAAGCACTTGTTGCAAGAAATTAATTAATTTAAAATATAGTTCATATAGTGATTTCTTAACTTCTTAGAAAATAATTTAATTTGTGACGGATATCGGTTACTACCTACGAGTATTTATACATGCTTGTATAAAAAATACGACCGACAGACAAACACAAAAGCGAAACCCAAAAGACTTTATTTTGCAAATTTGCATAAAGCAAGAACTCTATTTTACAATTTTATTCGCAGGAATAATGTTACGCTCGTCTATGTACTAACCTCATTTAAAAGTAGGTAGGTATATATTCGTTTTGTATGTGAAATAGTTTGTGCTTAAAAAAAATAAAAAAGCAATGTTCCATTTTCAAATAACCATCAGGCGTTATGACTATCCACCAGTCTCTTTGACTATGATATGAAAAATAGCAGTTTATACAACATTGCAACATGGCGTGGAGTAATGGCCACTAACATCCATTATGGTAAAAGCAACTGTGCTGGAAATAGAGACTGCTATTTGTTGTTACGCCTCATTTTTCTTAGTGAATTTCCTGGAGTTTGTTCTGTCCTTTGTTAATATTCGTTCTAATATTGGCTAAGCCTAATTTTGTTACACGAACTTTTAGAATAAAACAATGGACTGATGAGCCAACACTGTTTGATTGTACCCTGAAATTTGAAAAAGATTGAGAACTAAATTAAATTCTGGTATCATTTAAGGCATGTACTTTTTAAACAAGTACAAATCATTACATATAGTTTTTTATTTTATATAATTGCACGTAGGCAGCAGCCGACTGTACTGTCAGCCTTATGGTAAATGGTTATCACAGTCTATAGGCGCTTTACTGGTAACCTTGTATAGGGTCTTAAGGCTGATGCCTGATACTTATTAGAATCGATCACTAAATACAAGGTTCCTTTGTAAGTCCCTTTATAAGTTAGCGAAAATTTCCATTTTATTTCTTCAAGCTTTTGCATAAGGTTGCGCGTAACATTGTGTAAGAGTAGAAGTAACTCTCTGTTTGTTTGATATATTTTATATTTACGTGCTGACGTATAATTTTTTTCATAGAAGCTTATCTTAACATTATTTATTAATTATCGCCCTTTAAATAGACAATGGCTCGACCTTCCTCTCCTGGTTTTTAAAAGGTGAGTTTTATAACCTTTGGTATTATGTTATGTTGCTTATAAACTGCTTATAGTTAATTTACACCTGTGATCAATACTGTTTAATATGATCAGAGAATTTCGTTAAAACTACGCTACACTGATTCCAATTTGTGATATGTAACGAGAACAAACTATTGGTAAATGTACAAAATTGTTCACGCGGAACACTACAATGGCCGAATTAAAATTTTGTACGTGATATTCCTCTGTCTCTTCCTGCGGACTTTCACATAGTATTTCGGCCTATTTCATCAATCTTTTTTCTGCCATAATTGTATACGCCCAAATTAAGGTAACATGCCTTACTTCATCTTCGCGAACATCGAACACGTAGTAAAGCTTACCTACACAATACATGCATATTTTTGTATTTACGTAAGTATATGATAACGTTACAGCTTGGTGTTTTTAATACTTTAGATCGAATCCGCAATGAAGAGATTCGCAAATCAACTGGCGTGAATGAGGGCGTGATTGTAAAGATGAAGAAAGGCATGTTACGTTGGTTTGGACACATAGAAAGGATGAGGGAAGAAAGATTGACGAAACAGATATACAAAGCAAAAGTGTGTGCAAGAAGAGGCAGAGGAAGGCCACGTTCCAACCACCTGGATCAAATAGATCGGACTCTGAAGGACGGGAAACGTTAAGAGTACTCGAAACCGACGAGCATGTATGAAGAGACTGATGAATGTGGACGAAGCGAAAGAGGTATGTAAGTCTAGAGAGAACTGGCGCTCTATACTCTCTGCCTACCCCGTTAGGAACTTGGCGTGATGATATGTATGTATGTATGTTTTTAATACTTTTATGTATTTTGAAATCATTTACAAGTATTAAAAACAATATTTTTTGTAAGTTACACTGGTGTGTTCTACGTGGTTGTCCACATAAAACCTCTGTTAAAAAAGTACCTACGAAAGCCTCTCGGGAATGGTGGAAAACTGCCATTGTTACTGTAAAATATAGTCTTGTTTGCCCTAATTTTAATCTACTAATTGCCGTTCGCAAAAATAGGCCAATACTTTCATTGGCAGAAAAATGTCGCTCCAATTAAATACTTTATGATAAAATCTGTTTGTTTCAAATTATTTTCAATATGATTTCTCGTACTTATTAAACTAAATATTATTACTTTCTATCTAACATTGTATTTATATGATATTATAGTGCTGGGAGTTGTCGTAATATAAAATTTCACATGACATTATTATCTAAGCACTTAAGACCCGATCACCTAATATTTTCAGCATATCATCACCCTCTAAAGTAATATTTAATAATCTTAACATCTAAGCACACAGACACCTCAATATTTAAACGCGTACACACCGAAGCCCTTGAACAACCATGCTCATTCGGTCGTGTATGTTCAAGGGTTCAAAGGTTCAATAACCTAGAAATTTCATAAATTATACATCTAGGTAACTAACGCAATCAAACACTTACATACCAAAGCTATTTTACAATACATTTTTGCTGCGTCCCACAAGGTTCTCGCGAAGATGTAGGTTCAAGTACCCACACACCCACTTTTCGCCAGAGTTCTTCCCAGACACAACTATACATATATACGTCTTAAGTTTGTCTTGCTCGTGGTGTGATTAATCACTGTGGTGATTACGTGTTAAGGTCCTGAAAAACTCAATGGCACAGTTTTATTTACAACTTGTAATATTTGTGTTGCAGGCATACTCAAACCACTTGACTACAGCGGATCTTACATTAAATTTATAAATACAATTATTATGTTACGTAACAGCAAACCGTAGGCAAGGCACTTGAAATTTTTATCAAATTGGCAGATTCGAAAGAAGTGAGAGATCAGGCACGATTCCGTATTCCCGGATCAATATACAAGTTAATTGGGGCGGATGACACTCGAATTTGTAATTGAAAGATTACAGCATCGATTGTAGGTAGTAAGAGACACATCTACATTGGCAAGATTGGATCCTATTGATGATTCAACGTGATTTTAATTCCAATCTTGATAAAGCAGAATTTTGATGAGAAAGTAATTTTACGTGGAGTCTCTTGAGCTTTCCTAAGATAAGCGCAAAGTTTTGTTAATATATTATTGTTCAATGGCATTTAATTTTGGTTTACCTAAACTTATTTATATATATCCTCACGCCTTCCCACAAGGGTCCCCGAAGGGGTAGGCAGAGGTGTATAGGTAATACCCACACACCCACTTTCCGCCAGAGGTATATTAGGTGCCAACGTGATAGATGGCGAGTCCATCGCCGTTACTCGAGCATGACTATACATACGCCTTTGAAATTCTTCTCAGACGTATGCAGGTTTCCTCTCGATGTTTTCCTTCACCGTAAAGCTCGTGGTGTGACTAATCACTGTACTTAAGTTCAGAAAAACTCATTGGTACAGGCGGGATTCGAACTTGCGACCTTTGCGTCGCAGGCAACTGCTCGAACCACTCGGCCACCACGGCTTTCACTAAATAATTAAACTTATTTAGAAAGTAAAAAACTAAAGCTTATGCCGTGGAGGCCAAGTGGTTTGACTAGGTGTGTGCAACAAAAAGACTACGAGTTTAAATGTGACAATTGACACTTTGGCACCTAAATATATTTTAGGTTAGCTTGGCTAGGCTTTGGGAACCAACCCTTAAGAGAAGGCGTGAACATACATACATACATAAAAGTAAAATACATAGTATACCAATATAAATATCTAGATGCAAATATTCCTGTTCAATACACAAACATTCGCTTCGACCAGGAATTAAAGCCGCGAACTCAATCTTCAGATCTAGCAGTTCAACCACCACAAGGCCGGTCGTCATATATTTGCTACCGTCACTATAAGAAGTAAATTCAATTAACACAGAATAATTATAACAAAACAAAAGCGAAGAAAGCACATTAAAGCGATTATAAAAACGACCAACAAGATAGCGAATTAAAACACGCTAAGAAAGAAGGTTCAGGGAAAGCCTAAACAAACGCCCGTAGGCACCAAACACGATACTAACTAAAGATACAAGTACTTCAAAGTGTTACTTTGTGACAATCTCTATTACGTTTATATATGTATGTTATGTTATGTTATGTACACTGCCTCTTCAGAAAAGCTTGTGGGCAGCGGTGAAAAACGTTTTTAATTTTATTTCCATTTTAACCTTGTTTAACATTTTCATATGCATACTCACAAATCAGAAGTGCTTTTTAGTATATTTAAATGTATAATTGAGCAACCATTACATGCTTTTAAGGTAACCTTAGGTATATTTTTATTACAAAAACTTAGGAAGAAATGTTCAGAGACGCTTAGCTACTATTATAATATTGAGTGTGTAATAATTTGAACGGGTTTCAAAATTAATCAATGAATTGTATAATTAATTAACAACAAACAACAAGCTGCCTTGATCTAATTTCTCAAAGACAATTAAAGAGGAAAACCTGAAGAAAATTATTAACTCTTCGTTCTCTTTTGTCAGTCACGCCTCTCTGTTTGATTTTAATTTAGTATTGAGCTCTGCTATTTTAATTTCAGGTGGATTTGTATGAAGGATAATGCTATTATAAAATCACCCTAACACACTTTCCCCTTTGTTCTGCCGATAGAGTTGTCCCTTTTAAACAAATATTTTAATTAAATCTAAATTGCACCTTGTTGAAGGGATTCATAACTGTCAAAATACGTATCGAAGATTATGCGTAATGTGTACATTTTATAAATGTAAAGGAGAATGAATTTAACGGCACTCAAATCAAAGCTCACTTTCCCTGACGCCCGCAGACAATGGAAAGATAGCCTATTGACGTCCCAACTAGAAGTGACTCAGCCAACGAGAGATATGCGCTCGGGCTCAAAGTAAAAACCGCCTTTGATGTTAAAAAAGCCACTTGAATGCTGTCTCGGCGTACAATGCCGCGTATCTGCGACGTGGGATAGCGCATAAACTAGGTAAAGTGTTCTGTTTATACTCGTGCTTACTGCCTTGTGTTGCTGCTTGAGATGTTTGTCTACCGTTATATATACTTACACTACATTAATCATCACAGAAAGGCCCTTAAAAGGGTAGGCAGAGCTACATTTCGTAGGATGTTTATTCAGGTATCAAGGTGACAGATGGGGAGACTATCGCTATCCAGGCATCGCATATTATATGTACATATATTGATGAATCCATGCGCCCTAGAGACTTTTAATATTCCCAATTTTTTACATTTATAATGATCACTCCTAGCAAGACCCTTGAGGGATAACAGAGCGCCAATTCTCTCTAAGCTTACAAACCTCTTTTACTCATTCCACATTTATTTCTAATTTTCCTGACGCTCTCATAATTTAACTGTCTCGTCTAATGTAAACATTAAGATCATAGAAGTCATTAATGTCATTCTATAACCATAAATCTGTAACCATGTTTGTCTCTCGTAAAAGTTTTTATGATAGCTGTCTAACATTTCAATCAGCCAAATGTTTATGCACTCAAGTAATCTACTCTGTATTTCGACAAAATTACCCTGACATTAATCTTTTTATGAAAAAAACTTGCTCTGGACTGTTTACGTAAACTTTTCCATTACAAGTTTGCAATCTGATCACGTAATTTGATTTTAAACTGCGGAAGAAAAATTGTTTACAGAGCACAGGAATGTGCCACAAGATATTATACTAATGAATGCTTTTTTGGAGATTGTATAATGTATGGGTATATACCGAGTATGCAATCTATATATAGCCTATATATAAAGAATTATTTTTTCTCCCTTGATCTCTTCGAAAAATGTGCGGAGTAATGATATTAGATCGAATCCGCAATGAAGAGATTCGCAAATCATCTGGCGTGAATGAGGGCATGATTGTAAAGATGAAGAAAGGCATGTTACGTTGGTTTGGACACATAGAAAGGATGAGTGAAGAAAGATTGACGAAACAGATATACAAAGCAAAAGTGTGTGCAAGAAGAGGCAGAGGAAGGCCACGTTCCAACTACCTCGATCAAATAGATCGGACTCTCAAGGATGGGAACGTTAAGAGTACTCGAAACCGACGTGCATGTATGAAGAGACTGATGAGAATTAGAGAGTCTAGAGAGAACTGGCGCTTTATACTCTCTGCCTACCCCGTTAGGGACTTGGCGTGATGATATGTATGTATGTATGTTTTTTTTTCGCATTTGAAATGCGCAATTTATCCAATCGCTTCCAAGGTATACTTCTTAAAAATAAAATCCCAAACTTACATACAAACTATAGTTGGAAGTAATGGCAGAGGTAGTCGTATTAATAGCACATTACTGACCTTATTTTGGGTCCCCTTTTGCATGGACTTCCAGTGGCATTTTGAAGATCTTAATACCTGCAGCATCATAATCTTTCGACTCGGCGTAATATGTTTTATTCACAAGAATTCAAATACAGTGCGAAGTATAAACGACTTGTATCAAGTTGTGAAGTTAAAAGTAAACGAACGATTTGCACGTTGTTTCACAAGCACTTGCGAAAACGAAATAGTATGACCGAATGACGGTGAAAAAATCGTTAAATAATCGCGTCTACGTGTTTTATTGAGTAGTGTACTGCGTTGTTCTCCAACTAGAATAGCTAATAAAGCAACACTTTTTCAATAACGCACGTTTAAAATCCGTTATAAATATTCCACTAATATTATAAATGCCAAAGTTTGGGAGGCTGTTTGTTTGACGCAAGAACTGCTGCACGGAATTGGCTAAAATTTAGGATAAACATAGTCTAATAGCTGGAATTAATGCATAGCATATATTTTATTTTTGAAAATACTACTATTATAATATTGAATTACGCGGGCGAAACCGCGGGGATCCAGCTAGTTAGACATATGTTTGTTGTGTCAACCAAGTAAGGAAAGGACTTAACGAAAAATGCACTGAATGGAGCAGACTACTTTTGCTTGAACCATCGGAACACAAATAGTTTGCATACGATAATATTTCCTACCCCATGAAGAAGAAGAACATAATAAAAATTTCAATCAATATAAATGCTTTAGTATTTGTTATAGTTATAAGCAAGTTCTGCACACATATTTCGGAAAACTTGGTATTTATTTTCCGGCATGTTTGGTTTGCTTTAGCTATCAATTACGTTACTTTTCCTCCCCGGAGAGATGAGAATAAGTTTGGTCAATGCATCAACATCTCGTGACTGTTAAACGACGTGTAGTCAACTTCAAAAAGATTACCTGCGACTGTTGCTTACCGCGGGCAATACGTCAACGTCATCGTCAATCATTCTGTCACCTCGCAAATCAGAGGTTCAGCAATAGAAGTGCCTCACGCATGCAAAATTCCCAATGCACTTACATTAGCCGATGTACAATCAATTGTGAACTTTATAACGTTAACGGAAAGCCCGTAATTCAATGTAATCAATTGAAGATTATATCGTGGTTTTAAAGCACCAGTGATGTAATTGATGAAACAAGAATTTGTTTTAGGGATTCCTTTTTTGTAGAACGAGAAGGTAATCCAAATTGAATTTGACGCCGCAATTTAATTTACCACCGTGGGAAGTGTGAGTTGTTTTTCATTCGTTTTGAAGTTAAAATTTCGATGTGATGAATTTCTGAAGCGTAAATGAAAATTTGTTGGCCTTTTTTCTCTATCTTTAGCCGATTAACGGCAGGCAAAAAGTTGATTTAATTTGAATTGGCATAAAATGATTGCACTTCTTCACTAGCGATGATGAACATATAGCCTAATATATAGAGCCGAATTGAACGTCATAGTCCGAATAAAATAACTTTGAACCAAACCAATATACCATGGCAGGCCATTGCCCTTGCTTGGGAACAATGCAAATTACAAAACAAATTATAGAATGGCACAAAAATATATTCCTTACCTAGTATGCAAGGATGAGTAGTCAAAATGGGAAATGCAGGTACTTTGTATGGTGTGTCGAGTGGTGTGTGGAAGCAAGTGAGAGGTGATTTAATAAAATAATAATACTTACTTGAGTAAGTATTGGCCGTGATGGCCGAGTGGTCCGAGCAGTTGCCTGCGACGCAAAGGTCGCCAGTTTGAACCCCGACTGTACCAATGAGTTTTTCTGAACTTAAGTACAGTGATTAGTCACACCACGACCTGAACGGTGAAGGAAAACATCGAGAGGAAACCTGTATACGTCTGAGAAGAAATTCAAAGGCGTATGTATAGTCGTGCTGGAGTAACGGCGAGCGACTCACCATCTGTCACGCACCTAATATACCTCTGGCGGAAAGTGGGTGTGTGGGTATTACCTATACACCTCTGCCTACCCCTTCGGGGACCCTTGAGGAGGCGTGAGGATATATTATTATAGTAATTATTATTTCTAATGCTGGCATGAGCTGCAATTGTTTTTTTAGAAATAAGAATAAGTTATGTTTAAAGGCTAAATAAAAATAAAAGATTGTAAAAGACCTAGGATTTTTAGTGAGGTCCGAGATATTTGTTCAAGTTGTATGCCTTAAGTCTGTGTAATAGACATAAAATGCTGATATGTTGTGAGACACAATATCCTTCGCGAATATTTATATTCTCACGCCTATCCACAAGGGCAGGCAGAGGTTATATAGGTAGTACACGCACACCCACTTTCCGGCATAGATATATTTCAGCTTCCAACGTGACAGATGGTGAGTCCATTGCCGTAACTCAAGTAGGACTATACATATTACGTTTTTGAATATTCTCGAACATATGCAGATTACCGAATGATGTTGTCCTTTACCGTAAAACTCTTAGCGTCTAATTGCTGGACTTAAGTTCAGAAAAACACGTCGGTACCGTCGGGCTTCGAACTTACAATCTTTCTATTGTAGGCAACTACTAGAACCACGCGGCCACCGTGGCTTAGTTTAAAATTAAACATGAATATTTAATTTACGTTCCAAAGCTTCCTTGGCGTGTGCACAAAGAGGGGATTACACATCCTTCGCTGTTACAGACAATAAGATAAGATATATCCTTAATTCTAACGTTCTGTCTTTTAATTAAGAAGGGATTATTACGTTTCCATTTAAGACGGAAGTATGCGGTTGGGCTGCAGACTAATCTTCGTCATTTGGCGTAATCGACCGGACTGTTCATGACTCGTAAAAGTTAGATCAAATTAAATAAAGTTACTTAATACATTTATTTATTAAGTAACTTTATTTTTAGAATTACAATTAAGAATGGAGGAAAGAAAAAGAAAGAATACTTGAAGTAGTCGCCTGCAAAGGAAAATATTGCTAGTTCCAAAAGCGTGATAGAATAGTATCAGCTTTACGGTGATGGACGTCAAAAGGGTGTTGTCCGGAGGTACTCAAGGGATGTTTAATATATAAACTCAATACTTTTTGAAGTAACAGCAAAAATCAAACCGTTGTTCATTAATTCGCATTCGAAAAATGCGTCAAAGACGTTTATTGTCCGCGCATTCAAATTGTAGATCCCCGCGTACTCCAAGGTGTAAAAGCGAATCAAGCTTTTGAAGTCTGGAGGGGGCTGTTGACTCCCGCCAGACGCACGCGTCGAGTGCCACTCAAGAACATCAAAGGCCTCGATTACATACGAGTCATTATGTGTACAGCCAGGAGTGGACTACTAGGTATTAATAAGAATGACGTAGGAATCCATGTTCCATGTTCAAAATTATGATTTTACAAAAATTTTATTAAGTCTTAAATACAGGGCTGTTCTAGTTTAGACTTAAAAAAAAGTAATATTAATTAAATGTATGAAACAAAAATAACTATGTTATTTATATTTTGATTTTAATATTTTAATTATAATAATAATATATCCTCACGCCTTCCCACAAGGGTCCCCGAAGGGGTAGGCAGAGGTGTATAGGTAATACCCACACACCCACTTTCCGCCAGAGGTATATTAGGTGCCAACGTGATAGATGGCGAGTCCATCGCCGTTACTCGAGCACGACTATACATACGCCTTTGAAATAATATATATATAATAAATATTTTAATTGTAACGCACTAATTAGCTTTAGAAGTTTGTTTATTGCGAATAAAACATTTTTGTTCACGTCTACCCACAATGGCTAAGGACTGGGGGTAGGTAGAGGTGTGAAACAGCACCTTCTTTTAACGGAGGTATATTTAAGTGCCAACGTGATTGATAGCGTGTTCGAGTTGGAGAGCAACGCTGTTAATTTAATAAAACCTTATTCACAGCTTCGGTCTTTGAGAACAACCTAGAGCACATAGTATAATATTATATTTGTCTAAAATACCCCGTGTTTCCATAAAATTTTATTTCTAGTACAAAATATCATACTTTAAGTTGTTATCCAGCAAAAAATATCTCTGATTTTTAATCCAGTTCAATTCAACCGTTCTGACGCAGTTGAGTACCAAACATCCTCATAAAATTACGCATTTATAATACTAATGGGATGTAGACTTAAAAAGAAGCGTAAATTCTTCACTTGAACATCGTATCATACAAGCATGTATAAGTATCAATCAGGGCGTTATTGTGAAGTGCTCAGGTTCGTAAGTGACGCGGCTTGCTTTTCGTCGTAAAATTTCAGCAAAGACAAGTGTCTGTACTGAGTGGCTCTCAGAACATGAAAGAAAGTAGAGGAATGCGTAAAGAAGCCGATGAAGGTGGCGAAATGTAAATAGAAAATCGGTTCTCTTTATAAAACCTACTAATATTATAAACGTGAAATTTCGTGCGGTTGTATCGATATTTGTTACGCTAACGCTAGTACGAGGCTGAAATAAGTAGAAATTCGGTACAGCGTTGAGGGTTATGTTATAAATATGATGTGTATGATATGGATTATTTATAGGATTTATTCTAGAAAAATTCTAGTAGCTTTCGTGTCCGAATGGTTCGAGAATTTGCCTGCGAGACAACAATCGCAAGTTCGAATCCCGACTGTACCAATCAGTTTTTCTGAACTTAAGTACAGTATGAGTTACACGACGACCTCATGGTGCTACTAATCACTGTAATTAAGTTCACAAAAGCTCTATGGTCGGGATTCGAACGTGAAATTTCTTTTATGTGTCAACTTTGACACAGTATCGCTCGAACGATCGCATAAGGCGCTTCGACCGGTCGAGCGTACCATATTTACCTAATAAGATTATTAAGTGCAGATGTACCTAATGTTTATAGTTTGTGTACATGAAGGCGATACCTAGTTATATATGTATACTGCCTTTCTATCAGGGTCCTCGTGGAATAGATAGAAGTGTAATGACCAGCCTCTTCCCTGGAGGTATATTTAGGGGTCAACGTGACAGGTACTAATTGCATCGTTGTTTCTCAAGCATGATCATACAGTCGTCTTGGATTTTTTATTTCAACCGTATTCGGGCTTACTTTCGATGTTTCCTTCACTGTAAAATTCGTGGTGTGATAAATTACTATACCTACTTAAGTTCAGAAAAAACTCATAAATACAGTCGAGGTTCGAGCTTGCAATCGATGCTTGCTAGGCGACTACTCAAGCCACTTGGTCACCACGGCTCTTCTAATTTCTTAGACTATTCTCATGATCCATACATACATACATATAATCACGCCTCTTTTCTGTAGGGGTAGATAGAGACCACACCTTTCCACTTGCTACGATCCTTACATACTACTTTCGCTTCGTCCACTTCTCATAATCTAAATCTTCATTATTATCCCCATAACTAAGAGGCGACACCCCATAGTGTGAAATTCCACACCAATCTCACAATTATCATTCCAAACATCGAGGGATTAATTAAATTTCGCAATACCTATGAATGAAACGTTAAGGGTTGGGGCGTTTAATAAACAGCGAGTAAAACGCTTTGTGTTCTACCAAATTGCTTTTTGTGAAGATGTCATTAATATACAAAATTAGATTTAAGGGAATTTGGGCGGGTACTCTCATAAATGTTGGTGCTAATTAAGTTTTATTTTCATTTTTATATATCGTGTGTGGAAATTATTTAGTCAAAATTAGGGACGTCTTGAAAAAAGGCCATGTCAAGAGTACCCTAAACCGAAGAGCATGTATGAAAAGAATAATGAAAGTGGACGAAGCGAAAGAAGTATGTAAGGATCGTAGCAAGTGGAAAGAAGTGGTCTCTGCCTACCCCTACGGGAAAGAGGCGTGATTATGTGGATGTATGTATGTGTGTGGCAAAATATGCACAGAAAGACCACGTTTTGATTACCTTTATCAAATTGATAGGACACTCAAGGAGCGGAATGCCAATAGAACTTAAAGCCTGTAAGTACGATAGTCTTATGAATGACGATGGGGAAAGACGTATGCAAGTCTAAAGAGGTTTGACGCTCATCCTTCTCTGACTTTCCCGTGAGGGACTTGACGTGATGATAGGACGTACGTCCCTATGTGTTTTGAGAAGGCACCGAAATATCTTGTCTTTACTATTTTGTATTGTAATACAAGCCTCACTTTTCGTTCCAGTGGCTGTTCTACCCTGTACTACCCTTTCTCTATATTATAGAGAGGTAGAGCATAGCGGGTTCCTTATTCGAATTTGGAGCTGCCCGACTGGGGAAGTACTTCCACTTTATATAATTCCGTAGCCAAATAACACCATTTTTGTGTTATGTTCCAGCATGATAAATAAGGTTTACAATAATGAGCTCCATGGGGCGGGGGGACGATTGTGTTAGCAGCAGAGGGATTAGTCTATTATGCTGCCAACACAGAATAACTCTTCAAACACAGAGTGGTAACGCGCAAATGATACTTCGGTATCGTGAGCGTCGGTATATTGGCTACGGTAATCGTTTCCCACCAAGTGGGCCGTATGCTTGCTTGCCACTTTTGTTGTGTAAAATAATTAAGCCTTAAATAAGTCTAATTTCCATTAACCCATACATTATATAAATAATAAGCAGAGGCCACATATAAATATTTATTCGGCTATTAAGTAAATTTTAATGGTATTCATGGAACTAAAGAACGGTCCTATTAAAATGTAAAGGGTGGCTCACTAGAGATGAACGAATTTGTGGATCAATAAAGAACTAATTGGGCATTCCCAATGGTGAACATGACATGCTTATGTGCATACAGACGCGCGCTTTTGGATATACGAAGCCGCGATAAACAAATGTATAACTTCGACAGATATACGTATCTTCACGTCTTTCCACGAGAGTCCTATCCAAAGGAGTAAGCAGAGGTGTGTAGATCTATGTTCCATCGCCGATACTTAAGCACGCTTATGTGTATAAGTTCGCGGTGCGACTAATCACTGTACTTAAGTTCAGAAAAACTCAAGGGTGCAGTCGGGACTCGAACATGCAATCCTTGTAAATAATTTTGTTATTTTGTAGTAATTTTAAGGGAAAAGTTGAATCTACTTAGTAATAGATAGGAAGGACCACACTTGAACGTAATTTTTGCCTTCATTCCAACTACATTCCTTACATAGAATATGTTTACTGATTTGATTTCATTAAGTTGATTGATAGTTAGTTAACTTAATGCAACGGAAATGTGTGTACAGAAATATTGTCCTACAATTATGATGAATATAAAAGTTTGTGAGGTTATTTATTCCTTTTCCGCGCAAAAACTACTGAACAAAATTGGATGAAATTTGTCACAGATATATATTTCTTAGCTGGATTAACACAACAAATATGTATTATTGCATACGTGAGTTGAGTGAGTCCACGTGGCACACCTAGTTTTAAATATATGACACGCGATTGTTTCCTGTGTCCCAATCATATTGATACTTTGTGCATCTATCACGAATTTTGTGATTCATAGGCCAGGCCGAGTGGCGAGAAACCAAGATTTTAAGACTGTTTTTATTTCATTTTACCGAGATAATTCACTCTTGTTATGTTCCAATTATTTAACCTCGTTTAGTTTTCTGTAGGACTGTGTATTACAATTGAAAGAATTATTAGAAACTATTACACGACACACAATGAATACAAAAGTGATTAAAAAAATATAATTAATTCAGTTTCGAAGTTAGTTTTAATTTTTTTTTCTCAAATGTATTCAGGTTTCTACTCGGTATTTTCCTTCAACGTGAAGCTCGTGGTGTGACTAATTACTGTACTTAAATTTAGAGGCTCTTATTGAGGCACTCGGCCACCACAGCTCTAATCGAAAGCCAAATAAAAAAGCAATTAATCAAACAAAAGGGTCCAGGTTAATTATTCAATTACACTAGCTTCTCAGTAAATTCAAATTTGCATAAAGGCCAATCAAAGCCGATCGAGGCTGTGATTACGAGGCCCAAAATTCCGAGGCCTCTATTTGAATAGGTTTGTTTGATATACCTACGCCTGTGTACAATCATAAAAGGCCTTATTAGTTCCTATGTACTTCGAGTTTTGCAGTATTATGGTGGCCGAGTAGTTCGAGTAGTTGCCTGCGACACAAAGATCCCATGTTTGAATGCCGACTGGACCAATGATTTTTTCTGAACTTAAGTAGAGGGATTAGTCACACCACGAACTTTAAGGTGAAGGAAAACATTAAGAGGATACCTGATGCTTGTCAGAGCTTCTAAGGCGTAGGTATGTATAGTAGTGCTTGATTAACGGCGATGACCTCGCCATCTGTAACGTTAAGTATGTGTATTGCCTACACACTTCTGCCTAGAGCATAGATATCTTAATAGAAGTGTATTTTGTTTCGTTATTGTATTTGTTTTACTACTAACATTTGTGTTTTAAGTTATAATGATAATAGTTTACCAACCCATGATCCTTGTTGGTCGAAACAAATGAATTTTATTTATTATTATTATTTTTTAATATGACATAAGACATCACGTTCCTGAAACAAGAACAAAACACCTCATTGTCCGCACTGGCCAAATAATTCCGCCGTCAAAATCCATCGCAATATTCAACTCGGTATCGTAATGGAATTTTAATGAGAATTTCAGATGTTCCCGGTAATTCCTTTTTTTTCCGCTTGAAATAAAAGAGCGGCATTTATTAGAATCGATAACTGAATCGCACCCTCCGTTGAGATAATGGGCGTAATCGTGACCTTTCAATGCGGCGTCATAATTATTCCAATTCTATTTCTATATGTGACGACGGCGTGTTCTAGTGGATTAAACTCCTGACTGCGAAACTTGAGGTCGTGGGATCGATTCCCGACTGAGGTGTGATGAACACGATTATTGTTACATTAGTCTTGGATGTCAATATTTCAGATACTGAATTCACTCGTGTTTCAACCCAAGCTTTAGCAATTCGAACACTGAAACTACTTGGACTTTTAATTAAACAAAACAAATTGAATATTTTTAAGAAGCTCAGCCTCTAACTGGGCAAGTGAGATAAAAATGTCAACAATAAAACAGGTTATAAAGCTTAGTTGAATGCTGACAGAATAAACTGGTAGTGGGTTATTGTGAACACGCCTTATCTCATCGCTACAGCGAACTGTGGCTTTCTTACTAAGAATATTAAACAAAAATGTAAACATAATATTTATTTATTTATTTTATTTATTAAGGAACAAAAATATATCACACAAAAGTATATGCGATAATGCTTGCAGTAGTCGTAAACTGTGTCGCAGACATTAAAACTCATTCCCGGATAGAGATGTTCACAGTATATATTGTTTGGAAACCGCTTTGACGAGACCTGGTTTTTATAAGGTGAGGTAATATAACACAAGTGTAATTAATTTTGTACCAGCATTCCCAAATACTGATACTAACAAGCTCTGCACCGATTAAGATAAAACTTTGACACAATATACAATCCTCTGTAAAGATTATCTTTCGCATTCCCATCCATGCAACCACAATGTGCCAGAGTGAAGCGTCTCAGTGTACAGCTATTTGTAAATATAGAGTTAAAGATGGTTGCGCATATTTTTTTTTGTGTTTAATTACTTAAAGTAGTTTAATTTAACTGTTAAAATTCCCATTCTCGGTATTTGTTATTCAATTCAATTATTTATTGCTGTTCCACTTATATCTAATACATAATTAATATAAGGTTATACAATGGACCCTGTGGGGCACTGCAACTTTAGAGGGGCACCAGTTACTGGAGAGGGGTAACAATTTAATTACTAACTCAACCTTACCAATATTTATACATTACTTAAGTTTATTTACAATATTAATAAACACGTAATTTCCTTTTTTAACTGCACAGGATAACTATATAATATGGTTAGTCACAACACGAGCTTTACGGTGAAGGAAAACATCGAGAGGAAACCTGCACACGTCTGTGAAGCAATTCAAAGGCGTATGTTTAGTCGTGCTTAAGTAACGGCGATGGACTCGCCATCTATCACGTTGGCACCTAATATACCTCTAGCGGAAAATAAGTGGGTGTGTGGGTATTACCTATACACCTCTGCTTACCCCTTCGGGGACCCTTGTGGGAAGGCGTGAGGATATAACTATATATTATTATGTCGTAATTTCTTTCATTATATTGTAGCGATGTGTTGCGTTATATTTTATATTCGCAATAAATAAAAAAAAATAATAAATATTATAATAAATAAAATACTTGGTTTCGTTCAAGCTGAAAGCCGCGCAAATCTGTCCTTCAGTTTCATATGGAGTGCAATCCTTTCAAATCTTCACGGGGTCTGCGGAGAGCAGATAGACCACAAAAGGTGCCCGTAAGTAGCATTAAAGTCTCCTGAGTGGCCTTTGTTATTTTTCTTATTCAACCGAAAACGTATATAGTTTTCCTTCACCTCCGTATAATCTGGACCTAGAAAGTCAGTAACGAGATGGTGCTTCGGCTTGCTGGTGTGTCCCGAAAATCACAAACCGTCAAAAAGCGCAAAATCGAATATCTGGGGCACGTGTTGCACCATGACAGATACCAGCTGCTTCAACTAATATTGATGGGCAAAATACAGGGAACGCGGCGCTCTGGAAGGCGAAAGAAGTCCTGGTTGCGAAACATCAGGGAGTGGACCGGAATCAGCAGTGCAGAGCAACTATTCCGGATGGCTCAAGACAGGGAGATGTTTTCCGAGCTAACGGCCAACCTCCAGTAATGGAGTGGCACTTTAAGAAGAAGAAAGATCGTGGTGAGATTAATCACTGTACTTAAATTCAGTATAAAATCAGTTATCTTAGTTCAGCAAGCAACTAGTCAAAACACTCGGCCACAACTATTTAAGACAGCTTATCAATGTACCCTCTGTACTTAGCTCGTGAGGAACGTGATTTGATAATGTGTAAGAATGTTCTTTATACAAATAAAATAATTATAAATTATTATTATTATTTTATAATAATTATTATTATTATTTCTATCACAGAGAAACTTCTCACACTTGTTCTTCACTCAAATTTAACCATATTATTATGTGAAGTTCAAACACACCACAACGCCTAGCATCCGCAGTACAAACTGAAATATTAAAATTTCTACAATGTCAGCACGTTTTCTATTTGAGAGATAAATTTTGTAATGGAATTTCACAGAAAACCGAGTAGCTTGAGAAATTTCATCGAATTTCTTACCATGTACGTACAGCTCGTCACGTTCCTCTCATCTCGGGGGAAAGATCCAAATTCGACCGGGGACTGGGGGAACTCTTTTAGATTCGCTTAGTTTTTAAATAAAGAACATAGCCACGATTAAAAATAGCAGCGGTCGACATCAAAGACTGTGTTAAAATTTTTAGAAACACACCACTACTTGATGTGAAAAGTTTATATAATGACAATGTATCAGAACATAAAAAGTTTAATCGAGGCTTCTCGTGTCAAGCAGGCTGGAACAGGTCTCAGCGTTGCTTCTCTCTCTCATTCTCTATTTTTTTTACTACACGGGTGGCAAACAACGGGAAACAAACGGGTGGTCCGCCTGATGATAAGCGGCTACCACCTCCTATTGTCCTTACTATGTCGCTTGCAACGCCAGGAGTATTCCTCGCGCACTGCCAACCCTACAGGAATCTTTTCACACCCTTCTTGAAGAACACCATGCTGTACTCTCCAGGGAAAACTGAGCGTTCGCGGAGGTTAGAATCTAATGTGGTAATGTTGTTAGTCGTCTTGACATATTACAACATTGGCATTTTTGTGTAAGTATTTCTTCGTTTTCTTGTAAATATCAATTTGAAAATTAATATTATAAAGTGGTCATACTAGTCGCTTGCAACACAAAGATTGTAAGTTCAAAACCCGACCGTACCAATAAGTTTTTTTTTATATGAAGTACAGTGATTAGTCACAACACGAACTTTACGGTGAAGTTAAAGATCGAAAGGAAACCTGCATACATTGGAGATGAATGTCGTACTTATGAACCAACCTAAAACATTATAGTGATTGAGAAACGGCAATGGTCTCACCAACTGTCACGTAGGCACTGAAATAATATGTTGTTTTGTGTTATAGTTCTGCATACCCCTTCGGACACCCTTATAGAATGGCGTGTAAAAGTTTCCGTATGTAACGTAAAACTAAATATTTAACTGTTTTTAATTAGTAATTTAAGTCATTTTCTTTAGTACAAATATTTTCCCTGTAAATAAGGAACAAAATTGAGACAAGTCTTCGAGACTATGTGTAATTTCCTACATTCTTTTAAAACTACCCGTTCATTAATAAAATTCCTTAACGCCACAATACAGTGCTCACACACTAAGGAAAACTTAATCTAAGAACTCCGTTTGAACCTACATTGTGTACGCGCCCTACATTGTTAGGAATCAACCGGCAATCCAACACGTCGCATTCAACCGTCATTCACAATGCTACCGCGTACTGTGCTGTTTCTCGCAATCTTTTCTTTAATCATTCTTGAGAACCGAAAGGCGTCTTCGTTCAGATCCAAAGCAGATTTCAAGAAGAAATATAAGGAGTTACAAAATGAGAAACTTTCCACGACTGACGTGCTGGTGGGCAAAGCTATGGACTTTATGTACTCCAATAGAACTTTCATGAGTTTGATAGCAAAGGAACTGTGGAATGTCGGCTCCACTGCCATTGATAAGCTTGTCAAAACAAAAGAAGTACACGGTAAGTAATTCTTTTCATTACATTGTATGTTCAATTAATTTGATTGATTAATTAAATTTCCCCTCTCTGCTTACCCTGTGACGGACTCGCTGTGATATAGTTATAGATAGGCGTTCAATTATTTCGCTTTCCCACAAAGGTCCCCGAAGGCGTAGGTAGAGATGTATAGGAAGTACCCGCACACCCACTTTCCTCCAGAAATGTTCCTATGCTGATGTTCCTATTCTGATGTTCCTATTCTGATGTTCTTATTCTGATGTTCCTATTCTGATGTTCCTATTCTGATGTTCTTATTCTGATGTTCCTATTCTGATGTTCCTATTCTGATGTTCCTATTCTGATGTTCCTATCTGATGTTCCTATTCTGATGTTCCTATATGTTCCTATTGATGTTCCTATTCTGATGTTCCTATTCTGATGTTCCTATTCTGATGTTCCTATTCTGATGTTCTTATTCTGATGTTCCTATTCTGATGTTCCTATTCTGATGTTCCTATTCTGATGTTCCTATTCTGATGTTCTTATTCTGATGTTCCTATTCTGATGTTCCTATTCTGATGTTCCTATTCTGATGTTCCTATTCTGATGTTCCTATTCTGATGTTCCTATTCTGATGTTCCTTAATTTAAGTTAAGATTTTTTTTAATAAAAGCCTACTATGGTGATAATATCACGCTGGTATTGGTATGGTAATATCACGTTGAAACCTAAAATATATCTCCGGTGAAAACCGGCCGTTGCTATCTCCTACCCTTACTTTAAAAAATTGTGGGAAGGTATTATGAGGCCGAATACAATTTAAATGCTCCTATAATATATACCAGCATAAATCAAAGCGTGAATGAGGGCGTGATTGTAAAGATGAAGAAAGGCATGTTACGTTGGTTTGGACACATAGAAAGGATGAGTGAAGAAAGATTGACGAAACAGATATACAAAGCAAAAGTGTGTGCAAGAAGAGGCAGAGGAAGGCCACGTTCAACTACCTGGATCAAATAGATCGGACTCTGAAGGACGGGAACGTTAAGAGTACTCGAAACCGACGAGCATGTATGAAGAGACTGATGAATGTGGACGAAGCGAAAGAGGTATGTAAGTCTAGAGAGAACTGGCGCTCTATACTCTCTGCCTACCCCGTTAGGGACTTGGCGTGATGATATGTATGTATGTATGTATGTATAAATCAAAACCAGTTCGGTAAATAAGACTATAAATAAATATCCCGGGAATACTGATTTGCAGTTATCAAAGTAAAAGGTAAATTCTCTCGAGCGGGCGCTTTTCCACAAAGCATTTCATTGAACTAAGTGAGATGAATCGCAGTTCATGAACACACTCTATTGACTGTTAATTAGTATGTTTTTATTAATAGCAATATTTCATAGTCACTTTGTAGATGCAGAATTTCAATTTATTATTTTTCTTCGCGTCAAAGAGAATCCTTACTTATATTTTTATTAATAATAAAAATGCGAATGTAAGTTTGTTTGTTTTCACTTTGACGAAAAAATACTAAAGATCATACAAATTTATACACATATTTTCTAAGGAGGATATTTTTTGTGACAATAAAAAAACAAATGACATTAAACTACATACATACACAATATCTTCACGCCCATATAGGAGAGGCTAACAGTAACCTTACTCAAACATAAAATATATACTACTAATGTGGCAAACAAGCTATTAAATCGACTATTACGACGTAAGCAGTTACAGTCGTTCAACGGACGCTTGAACACCTAAGATATTACTTGCACGCTGCCAACCCCACAGGACTCTCTCACACCTTTTGGGACCAACCCCATGCTGCACTCTCTAAGGAAAACCTCACTCTAAGGAGTACTTTCATAGCCTGAGTATCAGTGGAAGCAAGCTTTTTTGCTATCGCACACTGCGAGACCTGTGCTGCGAAGATGCGATTTCCCCCATAATGAATGCTGACGAGGGGTGCAGTGGACAAAGGACAGTGGAGTTTATATATCTGCACGTTTATATTTATGTATTACATAGTGTAATTTTTTTCAGATAAACGACAGAAAAATCTTGAAGAGAAAAATCCAGAAACAATTTGAGCTGACAACAAAAATATACTTACAAATGTGAATATTCAATAAATTAAGGAATCTTTTTTGATCTGTTTTATTTCACTAAATATTTGTATGTGGAGACTTTATTTACAATAACAACAATTAATAATATTTACAAAGAACAGTTGAAACTAAATATTTTATAATGATAGATGGAGGTGATTATGACTTATTAATATTAGCAAGCATTTTCAGAAAGTAATAGGTTTTTCGGTATTAAAGGAATATCACATATCAAATGCCACTATGAAATCTATCTGTGGTTATTTGTCTTGGAATAGTCTAATGTCTTTGTGTGGAATAGTTATGTATGATGTATTTTATATACATATAAGGAATAGTTATATAATAATAATAATATATCCTCACGCCTTTCCACAAGGGTCCCCGAAGGGGTAGGCAGAGGTGTACCCACACAACCACTTTACACCAGAGGTATATTAGAATAGTTATATAATTTTCAATAATACCGTAGTGCTAATTACGATGGTAACTTGCTGTGTAGTACTTCGATAGTACTACTGTAGTGGAGTACTTGTTGTAGTAGTTGGCCTTCTAATGCATCTAAACATCACAATTACACAATCATATTAGAGTATAAAGATATGATACTTTTTGGTAAAGAAAGACTTTACACTTGTGTACCAATTTACTTCAAGAAATCACATTATTGCTCCGAACATTGATAAAGTACCAATAAATAGAGCGATTGAACAACAAAATTTCCACATTACCTGAACAAAAATGCTTTTAAACTGAAGCGAACTGAGTACGACGTAAACACATTTGGTCGGTTTCCTTACACTTTGAAAGCTTAGCTGCATCGTAGATAGCGTATTGAATAATGGAAGAAATATATGATGACTTAAAATGGGCTAGAAACAAACAGCATTGTATTCAAGCTACGTTCTCTGAATGAGATGTATGAGACTTGGATGCGGTATATTTATTTATTTATATTCTCACGCCTTCCCACAAGGGTCCCCAAAAGGGTAGGCATATTATTAATTTTACAGTAGTAACCCTTAGGTCAAAGGTGGTGGAAGCCCTGAAGTGTATATTCACCAAGAAAAGCAGTTACTGGAGTTTTAGCACGTGGTGCTGTTTGCCGGGGTTATTCAATAATGGTTTATACGCTGATGTCTATGACGTATACAATAAACTGATGTGTATAATAAACAACGACTTAATGACTTACGTTAAGATTTAAAAAGACGTAACGCATGGAGAAATCTTATTTGCTTTGCTAATAGAAAACAATAAATGTTTATCTAGCTGCACCCCACCACGCTTCGGTGTGGCACATTGTGATTGCTTGGATGAAAATATTAAAAAACATTCACTGACACGCAATTATTGTATATTGTGTCAAAATTCGAGCTCAATCAGTGCAAAACATTTCGAATTTTTAAAGCGTACAAAAATCAACTTAACTTTTTATAGATGTAGCTGTGTTGAAACAATTTCGGCTGCTCTACTTTATTTCGCTCAAAGTAGAACTAATCACTTTTATGTTTTGATTAAACTATTGGACATGATAGGCGTATTTTCTTTCTTTACTTTATTTTATTTCAAACAAAATTATCTCAACTCCTTATGGTCAATAAAGAGTAAAGATGAATAAAGTTCTCTCTAAAACTGAAAGAAAAGGTCGATTTTGCTTCTGTAATCATTAGTCTATTCTTGCTTTTCAGTTTTCAGTTTTCTACACGATCTTATCATTGAGTATTTCTTTGATTTGGTCTAAGTAGTTGCGACCTATTCTTTCAAATGGATTTGCATTAATGTCCAAATCAACGTATCATGTTTTCCTTTATCCTTCTAATCATACTTGCCTTCTCCATTAGTATATGTACATTCATACGTCCACAACTTCATCGGAAAGCGATCCACACTATCAGCCAATAATAGCCCGATATTTTATGTGTACGAACTAGCACAATAAGCAGGTAGTATTGTTTGTAAATATCGGATTAGTTTAACTCAGTTTAGTTTCCAATAACTCCATAAATTACTGGTTTTAATATTGTTTGCTTTCGTTAATCGGAAGCATACTGTACAGAGCAGGTATATTTTGGAGGTTCATCTACATTTATCATAGAAAGAGTGAAAAATGCATCTATCATAATTTGGGGAAATACTTAAGCGAAAGGTCATGGCATCTTTCAAGAGACAGGCGCTCCTCCCTCTCGAAAAAACTAAGGGAATGTTACCTTACCTACGTACGTTATACTGTGGGTATTAGACAGCGGCTACATATGATTAATTATATATACATACATATAAATGCCATTTATTACTAAGATATTATTCGTGTTCATCATACGAATATCTGCTCTTGGCAGGAGTCAAACCCACGATCTCAAGCTTCGCAGTCATGAACTCTAGGACAGGCCGTCAGGTTTGTATATTTTATAATGTCAACTCGCGCTTGTCTTTTTCAATGTTTAGACATTAAACGTAACGTGTTTTTCTTTAACTTTACAATCGCACCCTTATTACTATTTAAAGCTTTAATCACTACACAGTTCCAATTGTAAGTTCCTTGTAGTAACAATTAACAATTGGAATATTTCCCAAAGAAAAATCGTTTGACTTTAAACATGGTATAATGTTTGTATCATTTTCATCATTATTGACTCGAACCAACAAAGCACAATAGACCGAGGCAATAATTATTCCAAAACAGTTTTCTGACAGCAGTGTCACTACTCGGAAGTGTCGCATTTCGAACTTTAAGAGGCATTTAAAATGTTTGGTACCAATTACACTATTGTATTTTTGATGATACTAATAAATACCGTTCTTCTTAGTGATGGCAGAAAATCCAGAATGAAAGAAGGAGTAAAACCAAAACAGTTTTCTGACAGCAGTGTCACTACTCGGAAGATTTCGAACTTTAAGAGGCATTTAAAATGTTTGGTACCAATTACACTATTGTATTTTTGATGGTTCTTCTTAGTGATGGCAGAAAATCCAGAATGAAAGAAGGAGTAAAACATGAAAGACGAGATTACAGGCCTACAAAGTGGGTACCAAATAGTGCAATGGACGGAAACAAAAGTATGATTGATGTATTGTTTAGAGAGTTCGCTGATGTCATGTTCAAGTTGACTAGCAGACCAAGTGAGTATTAATGTTACATACATACACACGTATCATCACCTAGTACCTAAAAGGGTAGGCAGAGAGAGTAGAGCAACAGTTCTCTATAGACTTACACTTCTCACTAACGTACAGTTCTTTCGCTTTATGCACATTCATTAGCCTTACAATATGCTCGCCAGTTTCGAATACTCTTAATGTTAAAATGAGTTAAAAATGTGTTAAAGTTCGTGGTGTGTCTGACCAGTACTCAAGTTCAGCACAGGTAACAGAAAAAAATCACAAGAAACTTAATGGTATCCTTTATTGTACACCATTTGCCATGACAGTACATCATACACACACATACATATTATATTATTATATAATTTGATAGTCGATAGTGTACGGTAAACGAGACATGTATTTCGTGCGGATAATTAAGAAATCGATTTATGTTTGTTTATTCTAAAAGGTGTTTAATTGACAGATTGTTTGAATGTATAGGGTATATCAGATCAGACAATTGTAGTGTAGAGATATCTAATAACTATACTTATTTTGAAGATGGCGGGACGAACTGGACATGCGCTTGAACAATTCGAAAGTAGCACCCGATCGTGGGGGTTATGGGAGAGGAGGGACGCCTTTTCCCAGTAGTGGGATGACTGTAAATAATAACAAATAATTATTTTACTTACAAATTGTATGTTTCAGTGCGTGCAGCGATGGTAAACTTAACATCTGAAGAAAATAATAATACTGGAAATAGTTCTTTGCCCACTTCGGGGATCATCATAAATGCTTCATCAAGTGAACCGGCCTTTTTTATTCACCGTGTAAACGATACTATGTTGAAGATTTCTTTTATGTGATAAAATATATATTTGTTTAAATTATAAGATTTATTTATTTCGTAATTAATAAAACCAGCAAATTTTGTTGTTATTTTGCTCTTTGAGTTGAAATATATTTAAACGCTGTCCGTTTTTTAATATTATTCAAACTTTCATGAAAGAAGGAAAATGTGTCCTCGACAAAGACATTTTCACTGGATGTTTCATACGAATATCGAATTTTTCTTCACTTTTCATCAAAGGGCTCCTTCAAACCTTTAATTAAGGAAATCTCGAGGCCACTCTTTCAGTTCAAAGAGATTACAGTTCACAAGACAGAATTTCTTTACGCTTAAGAAAATGCCGCTAAAGAAACCATACGTTCCTTTTCGGCAACTAATAAATAATTTTCATCTCCCCTCCTCTTGTTAGTGTTGTATGATGTAGTTTGATTGTTAATGGTGTTGTCGATAGCTTAAAAATTACTTTCCACAACTGGAACAGAAGGATTTTTCTATAATGTTGTAAATTACATATATAGAAACATTAAAGCGATATACATAATTATATAGGAGTACTGCAATAGGTCAAGATAATTCTGTGAACCTTTTAACGAGTCTACTGGTACAGACGACATAAACATTTTTGATTTTTCGAAAATAAATATCGAAGTATCAGATAAGGAGTGTTTTACTTTGGACCTGAATGAAATAAAATTTGTGCGAATACCTAATTAAAAAGGTATGTATAATACCAAATTTCGTTAATGTTTTATCGTTTAAGGTATGTAATATATAAATATTAATACAAAAAATTTCGACAACTACAAGTGTAGAGCAACACTGCCCACCACGAAATAGACTAAGGCGTCGTCTTTGATGTTTTAAAAGCCACTTCATAAGTGTGTACTCATAACCACATGATTAGAAGGCAGTTACTAAGGCGAATGCGAGGGTGATATCAGCAGGCAATATAGGCAGGGAGCTAGTGGTCAACTACAATACAAACATATCGTCTTCGAAATATTTTTGAAATCAGAACGGCTTTTATTCGATGTACGCAAAATGATTTCTTAATATGATGAATATTTGATTGACAAAATGAATAGTTTTTAAATACGACAATCAAACAATTCAGCCTTTATCAATTGCCAACAGGGCAAAGGCATTTTGAAATATGCTTTGCATCCTATGTAAGCTGCTGATGTTGTGTAAATTATTTAGATTACTTAATAAATTAATTAATTTTGAACTATGATTAACTTTCATTGCCAAAATGAAGAGCAGAATAAACGAAATTAATAGAAACAGCTAAAGACGCAGTCCAAATTTAGTTTTTGTACCTGATTGTTTACAGTATACAGTATTAAATAAAATTGGTAGAAACCAAAAACCAATTCTACAGAATTGTCTATAATATATGTACCCCTTTGTATTAGTTTATTTATTTAATGAATACAGACAAAAGAATTTAACAGATGTCGTATGTACAAGTAACAGTAGCTCTTAAGCTAAGACAGGAGATGAATTTTAAACTTTGTTAAGTTATCTGCAGTTGTACCAACGCAATGAAAATTGAAATTCATCATAATGATAGGGAGCACAGGAATTCGTGTTTCACGAGGGGGTAATTTCGTCGGCACCCAAATTCGATTTTAGAATGGAAAATAAATAAGGGCTAAGAAAGTTGCAGAATGCCAATTTTGCTTTCTATCATGTTCATTTCACTTATAGCGGATTCGATACCAGAGTAATACCTACATCATTCAGAAGCGTAGTCCGGGAAGTACACAACTTTGTATATTTAAATACATTAATTAATTCAAAAATTCGAAAAAAAAAGCCGTGGTGGCCGAGTGGTTCGAGCAGTTGCCTGCGACACAAAGATCGCAAGTTCGAATCCCGACTGTACCAATGAGTTTTTCTGAACTTAAGTACAGTGATTAGTCACACCACGAGCTTTACGGTGAAGGAAAACATCGAGAGGAAACCTGCATACGTCTGAGAAGAAATTCAAAGGCGTATGTATAGTCGTGCTTGAGTAACGGCGATGGACTGCCATCTGTCACGTTGGCACCTAATATACCTCTGGCGGAAAGTGGGTGTGTGGGTATTACCTATACACCTCTGCCTACCCCTTCGGGGACCCTTGTGGGAAGGCGTGAGGATATATTATTTATTATATTTTATATTTTAGGTGCCAAGTACAGATGACGAGTCCGACGCCGTTTCTCAAGCACGACTTAACGTTTATTTAATACATATTTGTATTCATAAGGCTTATAAGTAGATAGAAGCCCCACGTTCTTTGGAAAGTTATTTAAGATTCCTTTTTTCCATAAAGTACACCAATTTTCATCTTTCTACATATATATACACTCTCAGGATAATTTTGTCTCTCAAGACTAATTACGACTCGCGTTGTGGATAGTTATTTATCTTCTGTTGAGTGTTGACAACGTTTCCATTGCAATTTTTCGTGCAAAGAGCCGAGCGGTTGCTAGTAGGGCTGGCAGAAAATTAATGCTGGTTTTGCCTATTTATACGTGTATATCGCATTCGTAATCATTTCTAGATCAGAGAACGTTTGATCGTACAAACCCCTGAACAACCAGTTTTATTAGAAAATATTTTCGCATTCGATAGCCCCTTTAATAAGGTAGGTTATGTGCTGTTAAGGAAACGCTAAATCTACAAACAATAAACTTCTTGTGGTGATCATATACTTCTGCCCCTGTAGCTGAATAGTTCGAGTAGCCGTCTGAAAAGGAAAGATTGCAAGTTGTAATCCTCACTTTAATAATGAGCTTTCTGAACTTATGTACAGTGATCAATCACAGCGCGCTTTATGGTGAAAGGCACGTATAGTTACAACTACACACACGTCTTCGAGAAACGGATATGTACTCAATATAATATATCCTCACGCCTTCCCACAACCCACACACCCACTTTCCACTAGAGGTATATTAGGTGGCAACGTGACAGATGGCGAGTCCATCGCCGTTATTCCAGCACGATTATACATATGCCTTTGAATTTCTTCTCAGACGTATGCAGGTTTCCCCTCGATGTTTTCCTTCACCGTAAAGCTCGTGGTGTGACTAATCACTGTACTTAAGTTCAGAAAAACTTTTAGTTGCCCCACTCGGTTGAACCACTCGGCCACCACAGCTTAAGCGTTGATCGCATTAGCATTAATAATAACATTATTAAGGCTGTTTGTAGGAAATTAATAACATTTTTATGAACTATTGATTCTGCCAACCCTAACGGCTAATGAACGTACTTGACAATAGAGGTTACAGGTACAGAGAGATGTGATACGTTTGAGCCATTGTCTTTGATATTTCAACCGTAATGTTTGACTAGTAACAGTCCATGTTTGTATTTTTCACAGCAAGAAGCATAAATTGCTGTATACATATTTATACTTAAAGTAAAAAACGGAGGAGTTTGTATTTTGCGCTTAAAACTGGAACTAAAATCCAGATTCCAAAAAATCTTTGAACTATAGATTTTTGATGAAATCTTGTAGGCTTATAAATCTAACATATCAAATCAAATCAAAATCTTTTTATTTCACATAGGCCCAGGTGGGCACTTATAAGACGTCGAAAAAGAAGAAGCACGGTTCGGGTTGGTCGCTTCCATGGAGAAGAACCGGCAAGAAACTCCATGGTTACTCTTTTAGCTAACTAAAAGCCAGATTCCAAAAAATATTTGAACTATAAATTTTCGATGAAATCTTATAGGCTATTAATCTAACATATCATATGCGTAGTGCTGAGAAAAAAGTAAAAAATTCACACGCTGCCGGCTCTTTACTATAATAATAATAATTAAGAATATTAAATAATAATAAAGAGAATAATGAAAGTGGACGAAGCGAAAGAAGTATGTAAGGATCGTAGCAAGTGGAAAGAAGTGGTCTCTGCCTACCCCTACGGGAAAGAGGCGTGATTATATGTATGTATGTATGTATTATATAAATAACTCGCCTTTAAACCTTAGCCCGAACAATCCACACACATAATCTATTGTTATACCAAGTGTATTCAGTTCCCATTATTAAGTGTGTATTACATTAGCAAACAAATATAGTTTAAACGTAACATTAACAGTGACTAAGAAAAGGGTCTTGACAATAGGTGGTTGAATAATTGTGCCTATAGTACGCCAAAGCACAATAGTGCTACATTGCTAATGAACATGCTTTCATTAAGCTTGCCTCTTGTAATAATTGATGTGACATATTGTCAAACGAGACATTAGCTGTAACCCGCGATGTCGTCTGCGTATACGAATTATTTAAAGTAGCTTATATATAATGTACCTAATATACCTCTGGCGGAAAGTGGGTGTGTGGATATTACCTATACACCTCTGCCTACCCCTTCAGGGATCCTTGTGGGAAGGCGTGAGGATATATTATTATTATTATATAATGTAAGTCTAGAGAGAACTGGCGCTCTATACTCTCTGCCTACCCCGTTAGGGACTCGGCGTTGTGATGTGTATATGTATGTATATATAATTATATTTCTAAACAAGGATATACACATATACATGTGCGCGTGTAGGTCACTGAACTCCTCCTAAACAGCTGGATCGATTTTAATGATATTTTGTGGAAATGGTTTTGATTCACAATTGGACCCCCGATTGCCACGCTCGTGTTTTAGGAAGTAAATTTTTTTCACTTACTACAACTAGTAATTACATATATTGGGCTTTACATCTCAAGCACGACTATACTTCTCAGACATATGCAGGTTTTTTCTCGATGTTTTCCTTCACTTTACTTCACTTCACTCTACTTAAGTCAGAAAAACTCATTGGTACAGTCGGGATGCGAACTTGCGATCTTTGTGTCGCAGGCAACTACTCGAACCACTCGGCCACTAAGGCATAATAAAATATTGTACTCTTTAAATAATATAAAAACAATACCAATTAATATTCCCGTTTTACATTAACAATAGTTAATATATGGAAAGTGTATTGTCATGACTTAAATATCAACACCATATTTTGACCCACAGAAAAACTTTATGTTTAACTATATTGAGTAGTTTGATACTACGAACATTTTCCTATATAATTATTCAGACCATCATTATCAAACTTGCAAGTGTAAGGTTTGCTATACATTTTAGTTGTCCTCAAGTTCGTAGGGAACCTTGATCTAAAATACGAGTAGCTAACTTGCTACGTAGGAACAATGTGGACCGTAGCACTTTCGTAGTGACTTCGTAGCGCCGAATCGTAGCAATGTCGGCTATACTGACATTTGATACGTGTTTTGCCGTATAATATGACTACATCCCTCATATAATACATCATTGACTATGTAACAAAGTAACGGCGATGGACTCGCCATCTGTCACGTTGGCACCTAATATACCTCTGGCGGAAAGTGGGTGTGTGGGTATTACCTATACACCTCTGCCTACCCCTTCGGGGACCCTTGTGGGAAGGCGTGAGGATATATTATTATTTATATATATAATATATTTAAATGATAAAATGTGTGGACAAAACTATATAACAGTATTAGAAAGATAATATTTTTTTTTTTATACCACTTGGATGGCAAACAAGCATGCGGTCCGCCTGATGGTAAGCGGTTACCGCCGCCTATGGACGCTTGCAACACCAGGGGTATCACTCGCGCGTTGCCGACCCTGCAGGAATCTTTTCACACCCTTCTTGAAGAACTCCATGCTGTACTCTCCAGGGAAAACCTTAACGGGAGCTCATTCCACAGCCTGAGCGTTCGCAGAAGAAAACACCTTTGGAAGCGCACAGTGCGAGACTTTTGTGGTTCCAAGGTATGGGGATGAATTCCCCGTCGATGGCGAGAGGTGCAGTGGTAGAAGTGGTGGTAATTGAATGCAAAATGTAATATACATACATGCATACATATCATCACGCCGAGTTATCCTATCTTATCCTAACGGGATAGGCAGAGAGTATAGAGCTCTCAATAGACTTGCAAAGCTTCGTCCACATTCATCAGTCTCTTCATACATGCACGCCATTCGGTTTCGAGTACTCTACTGTAATTAGTCCTTTCCCAAAGGTATAATATAGAACGGGAATAATAAAACTCGTAACGCCGCATACAACACAATGATTGCAACTTCGTGTTCCGACTGAACTTAAGTACAGTGATTAGTCACATCACGAACTTTACGATGAAGGAAAACTTCAAGAGGCAACCTACATACGTTAGAGAAGACATTCAAAGACGTATGTGACTGATGGACGCGCCGTCTGTCACGTTAGCATCTGAAATATATGTGGCGAAAAGGAGCCTCCACCTCCTTATAACATTAGTATAAATATACCAATGGATTATCGGAAAGAAAAGGCATACGTATAATAAAGTGTTTCGTGGAGCATCATATATAACTACGCAGGAGCTTAGGTATTTGTATGCAATCTTTATTAAAGTCAAGTTGCAGTCAGAGATACGTTTTCCTTCCGTTTTCCTGTCTTATTTATACTTCTCTTAGTCAAGGAGGCTACATTATCTTAAGTGGTTTGCCTCACTACGCTTTACAAATAGATTTATAAATCCCAGTGTATATGTGTAGACTCAGCTTACTATGTGTAAGACGTCGAGTGCTGTAACCTGCCTTTGTAATATTGCAAGTTTGGAAGCCAATGAGTGTTTACTGATTGACATACAAGCTTAACTTTCTTGGACAATATTACGAAAACATCTGTAGACGTTTCTTAAGAAATTCGAGAACGAGAAAACGAGAGAATAATATTATATTTTCGACAAGATGTGTTTGCTATTACACCTCTGTCAACCTCTTCTGGAACCTTTGTGGGAAATATTCAAGAAGATTCAAAAGCGCTTTAAAGTACCGATTTGGATATCGTTAAAAAAACACATTATATCCAAATCATTTTGCCGGAGATAAATATTTTAAGTGCTAACGTGCTGGTTAGTTTGTCACGATTTCATAAGCCTATCCACTTCTTTGAATTTCTTACCAAACGTATTTACAAATAGTCGTGGATGGTAATAATTCTTGGGATTGTACCTATAGAACTCCATGGTACCGGCATCATTGTAAGCTCTACAAGCCTTGAATAAGTGAAGGGTTGGCTTTGAGGTCATGTACCTCTTGACTAAGTACCTTGCCCTATTAGTGTAAGTAAGTTTTAGTAAGACAATTTGAGGTAGTGATCAAGTCAATATTAGTTTACCGTCTGATGTATAGTGTGGGATATTGATGTGGAGTTGTATGGTAGTTCAGTAGGTTTTGAAACTTGTGTCGTAATTCTAATGGGTTTTTCTACTTATGTACTAATATTATTTATCGTTTATCCTGGTCATTAAACATATCAAGATATAAGAGAGAAACATATAAAAGAGGTAGGGCATAACGGGTTTCCCGTTCGAATTTGGAGCTGCCCGACTGGGGCAGGACCTCCACCTTATAGAAGTCCATAGCCAAATAACACAATTTATTGTGTTGTGTTCCTACGTGGTGAATAAGGTTTCCAGTAATGAGCTCCTTGGGGAGGATTGTTACATAGTGTGGTGGAAGCAGAGGGATTAAACCTTATGCTGCCAACACACTATAACTCTCCGAACACAGAGTGGCAACGCGCAAGTGATACTTTGGTATCGTGAGCATAAATAGGCTACGGTAACCGTTTCCCATCAGGTGGGCCGTATGCCCACGTATAATGTATTTTAATACCTGTTGTTTAGCAATATGACTGTTATGCTATAGAACTCACAGTTAATAAATACAAAAAATCACTAGTTTTCTATTTCGTTTTTGGTACTAAGATGCATATCGCGAATAGTTAAATAAGATTCTCAGAAATGAAATAGAGAAACCTGCATTATGTATTTTAGTCATACTCAAAATGTACACACTGAGTACATATATACGGATAGACCATTATCATATCATTATCAATAGATCGCAATTTAACTTTGTCACAGGATAAATATTGCATACCCATATGTCAAAGTACTGTATATCAGCACAATAGGTACTAAATTACTATTAACAACTATGTTTATTGAACCGTGGGCATCATAAAACCTATCAATCACAAAATCCAATAAAAACCAGTTCGAACCGATCCAATCCGGCGAATGTTTATCCTGCACTTGTTTGCCAAACATCTAGTTTGGATAGACAAACATCATTTTGGACCCCACTGTAAAATGTCGACACTTATGGCAAAATTACGGTTTTTAGGTTTTATTGCAATATTTTACTATAAGGAGCCGTGGTGGCCGAGTGGTTAGAGAAGTTGCCTGCGACGCAAAGGTCGCAAGTTCGAATCCCGACTGTACCAATGAGTTATTCTGAACTTAAGTACAGTGATTAGTCACACCACGAGCTTTACGGTGAAGGAAAACATCGAGAGGAAACCTGCATGCGTCTGAGAAGAAATTCAAAGGCGTATGTATAGTCGTGCTGGAGTAACGGCGATGGACTCGCCATCTGTCACGTTGGCACCTAATATACCTCTGGCGGAAAGTGGGTGTGTGGGTATTACCTATACTATATTGGCCTACCCCTTCGGGGACCCTTGTGGGAAGGCGTGAGGATATAATATTTTTATTATTCTATACTATAAGTTAAATATCGTTTTTCTTATATAGATACAGTAATTTAACAAAAATGCTATTTTACAAAATTGTAACTTTAAAATAATAAAAAATGTGCCTGTTTTAAATTTCTGGAATAATTATTTTGAATGTTAACTTAACAAATTTTCACACTCAAAAATGATTAGCCAAATTTCGCTTCCAACAAGTATCTAACGATAGATAATTACTTTGATATGTACAAGTGAATTTAATAAGCGTTATGAAATCTTTCAGATATAATTATAAAGCGATTTATCTCGACACCTGCGTGGATTCTAATTAGGCGAAACGAGAGGTCAAAACAAGGTTTTCTCCAATAGAGCAAAGGAATCCTAAAGCAAGTCGATAAAATATTCACATAACGAAGCTGAAACTTGGGCCAGCCGAATTCTTCAGCGGGTGGATGTAGAATTTATTGGACACCTTCCGTTTCAATTTGCGAGCACCGGGTAGATGGTGTCATTCCACTGGGATACAGAGGGTTATTGTGTAAAATGAGGGGAGGAGATTGTTGTACGTACGATTCGCGATATATTCCTGACAGTTTCATTTCCGAAATGGAAAGTTCTTGACGACTTAAACAGCCGTGGTGGCCGAGTTCGAGTAGTTGCCTGCAATATAAATCAAATCAAATCAAATCAAAATATTTTATTCAACATAAGGGACACAGGGAACACTTATTGAACGTCACGTTTAATATAGACTAAAGTTACCACCGTTTCCAAGAAAAAATACCTTCCAGGAGAAGAAACGGCGAAACAAACTCCCCGGTTTGCTTTTTTAACATTTGTTCCCTTTTACGTAGGGGTAGTTACATATATAAACTCTGTACAAGAGGAGCAATTCATTGCCATGCATGGCTATCATTAAAATAATCTGATGTTTTATAATAAGCCTTTTGAATTAATTTACTTTTAACGACAGCTTTAAATTCTACATTATGATGATTGCATGTTCGAATCCCGATTGTAGCATTGAGTTTTATTTGTACTTAAGTACAGTGATTAGTCAGACCAAGCACTTTACAGTGAAGGAAAACATCGAGAGGAAACCTGCATTCGTTTGAGAAGAAATTCAAAGGCGTATGTGTAGTCGTGTTTGTGTAACGGCGATGGACTCGCCTGGATGTTTCCAGAACTACCCTTGACCTTGTGGAGAGGCGTAAGGATTGAGGGAAAGTTCTCGACTATGTACAATTTTCTTTATATTTACGACTACGACTACATACAACTTCTGTATAATTACGACATTAGAAGGGTTCTTGACGCGGTAGGCAGAGGTTATACAATACAAACATTTGGATGAAGACATATTCGGGTATGACCGTGACAAAAGTCAATTCATCGCAGTTTTCTCAAGGTAGTCGTCCTTACATACTTAATTTATGATTATTATATACATTACATAATAATTATTCTAAATGTATGGAGGTTTCCTCTTCATGTCTTCCTTTGACTTCAAAACTGGTGAAGTGAGAAAACTAATTGTTATTATTATGAACAATACACCGTATAATCCATTCAGTTATAAGCGAATCTAACCAGATAATTGACCTATCTTACGGGATCTATCTTTGTTCTTGATACATCTGAAATATTCTACCAAACAATTAGTTGTCAGTTGCACGTTTTAAGCGATCAAGTGATAAGTCCTCATAGGACTGAGTTTGAGTAGTGCCCTGACCCGAGACCGTAGACGGTTACGTAATGTTCTAGAAGTGACCTGTAACGATCCTTAGTTACATACTCCACAATCCATTGGCTTGCGTCTAACCGGATTTATGGCGAGAATTATTTATGTGTATTCCGTACTCAACAACATTCTGTTTGGGATTCAGTTCCAATACTTGTGTACAAATATCAGGAAATTAATAGTTAGTTTTAGTAAACGTTTTGTAATTGGAATCTTTATGTTTAAAGCTTTTGATAATTCCCGTTAGCTTAAACTAAACCTTTTACTCCGTGTTGTATTTCTCCAAAAAGGTAATATATATTATCCTGCGCAACAAATAGCCATAAATTATTCAATACCTTCCCTCGCAAAGCAGACTAATTGTTTAACTGATAGCCGTACATTAATTTCAAATAATTAACTGGCTTTCCGAAACAGTTTCAGACAACTAATTATGCTATTAATATTAGTTTCGATTACTCATCGGGCTGGTATTCTGTGGATTTTTTTAAATAAAAATACTCACGTCTTTAAAGTTAAATATTGTCCGTTATAACTTTTCACAATGGAAATAATTGACTGTGTATCAGTATTTTTACAATGGTATTAATTGACTGTGTATCATTAAGATGGTAATGTGTCTTCTCGCCTTCCCAATAGTGTGGCCGAAAGAGGTAGGCTCAGGTGTATACGCAACCACGTACCACTGGAGACTATTTTAGGTGCCAATGTGACAGGCGGCGTTTCCGCAAACGCAAGCCCGCGCCGAGCCAGACGCGCAAATCCTGCCCCCCACATAGGTATTTCAATGTCTTTCAAAACGTATGCTGATGTCTTCTAGATGTTTTCCTTCACCGTAAATCTCGTGGTGTGACTAATCACTGTACCTACTCAATTAAGTTCTGAAAAACACTTTGGTTCATTCGGGAACCGAACTTGCAATTTTCGTATTGCTCTGGCTTTGTATTGCTTTGTTTGGCTCTACTCGAGCGCAGAGTAGGCTAAAATGCAATAATATCCACGTTATTCTAGAATATAGAGCATTTCAATGCAATTCATGACTGAAAACTCTTTGAAACAAACAAACAGGTGACAATTTAAACTATACAGTGATCACGACTATCAACTCTCCATATTAATATTAATTGAACTTAAGCCCGTGCTATTAGTAATAAATTCGATCATAATATAGAATTAACTGAGTATTTTCACGCTAATAGCACGGTAATAACAACCCTCGTTATAACAGCTTTAAAGCAATTGTAAAGTTAACATTACAATCCTATTAATATTTAAATGTGAAAGCTTATAACCACATTTGTTCCTCAACAATGGAAAAACTACTGAACGGAACTACATGACACATGGATTTTATTGGTTGGATTAACTACAATTAAAATCAAATGTAATTTTTTTTCGAGGGTGATACTGCAGGGCGAAGCTAACACAGCAGCAACTCCAGTGGTTAGGCTTCCTTCAAACCGCTACAGTGTAGCCAATTTTGTATTCATACATAAATATATATCATCATGCCGAGTGCCTCACGCTATAGGTGGAGACAGAACAGCGTCAGTTTTCACAAGACTTACAGCCTCTTGCTTCTTTCTTTCTTCTTTTTTTTTATACAACAGGAGTGGCAAACAAGCATACGGCCCACCTGATGGGAAACGGTTACCGTAGCCTATTTACGCGTAGAGAGTTATACTGTGTTGGCAACGTAATAGGTCTAATCCCTCGGTTGCCAACACAATATAACAATCCTCCCCCCTCCCCAAGGAGCTCATTACTGGAAACCTTATTCACCACGTAGGAACACAACACAAAAAAATTGTGTTATTTGGCTACGGACTTCTATAGGGTGGAGGTCCTGCCCCAGTCGGGCAGTTCCAAATTCGAACGGAGAATCCGTTATGCCCTACCTCTCTTTTATGCCCTACCTCTCTTAGATTTATCATTCTCTTCTTAGTTGCTCTGAGAGAACTGGCGCTCTATACTCTCTGCCTACCCAGTTAGAGTATCGACGAGATGATATGATGACGTGATGAAATCGTTATAGATCAGAAATTTTATTAACCTACATAATATATTCTATAAGCTATATATATTCACGCCTTTCTACGTTGGTCTCCAAACGCGTAGGTAAAGCTGTATGTGGAGAAAGTGTAGGCCCCATTTGCGTCGGCAATGCGTTTAGGTGCCAAAGTGACAGATGGTGAATCAGTCGACATTTCTCTACTACGACTATTCATAATCTTTAGCTTATTCGTATTAACAATACAATAACAAACAAAAGAAAATCGACTACTCGAGTCACTCAGCCTCTGCATCCCTCTGGTAAATATATCTTAGAGACTCAAATAAAGAACACTACATACCACTTCCTTTGACTAGGCAACAAAGGACAATAAACAATAAATCACCGTGTACACAACCCTTTAGTAAATGAGCTCGTTGGGACGAATTGCGACCGATACGTTAGTGGGATCATCGGTGCGAGTGGACTTTGGCGATAGGACGGTAAGTTATGGGCCTCTCTGAGAATACGACTGGACTTGCCGTTCTAGTGCATGTTCGTCACAGTAGACAATACTCCTGTAATAGGAATTGGATTTTGTGTTTTATTTAATATATAGAGCCGTGGTGGCCGAGTGGTTCGAGCAGCAAATATAGGGGAGGAAAGTTAAAGAAGAAAGAAAATATAAAATAAAAAGATCATCATACCAGCCTGTCTCTGTCCACTGCTGGCCTCTCCAATCGTGGTCTAATCGCTAAAACAGACCTATTTATATTAATAGACAATACGATGCTTAAATGCCTGAAAGAAGGTTACCACAATATCCTTACTTAGTCAGTCGGACACTCAAGGATGGGAACGACCAAAGAAGACGAGACACATTTACTGATTAATGTGGATGATGCCAAAGTCTACAAAGAACTGGCAGTCTACTAATTCTGCCTGTCAGGGACTCGGTGTGATGATATCTGTTCGGAATTTTGACTCCGTTTCAGTTCGGCTACTGCCCTTCGGAATATACAACTTAATAGTATTTTAGCGTTGAAATTGGGGTCATTAACTTATTTGAGTGAGTAATGACTGGGCGATTACTCATATTTACGTTATATAGGGGAAAGAGCAGCACAGTGATGAATTGCATGAATCTTTTACTTCGAAGTTCAGGGCTGATAGCCGTCGCGAAAGCTATGTTTACCAATTCTTTCGAATAAAATGGATTTCAACATTATAGTGGTATCAATTTTTTTGAAATATAAGCATACAAGCATCATACCGCGAGGCTAATCTGATAACCGTTTTACTTATACTTATTTTTTACATCTTTTGAGGGTATTCAACGAGTGTATGTTGTCTTAATAAAGGTTAAAAAGGTAGATGGAGAAAGGGTAGAATGGCATATCTTGGACATGTACTAGGACTTGATAAATATTGGCTTCGGAAAATAAATGTAATCACCAAAATCACCGAAACGTTGGTCATACAATGAAGTCGTAGCGCCGAGCAATTATTCTACATTCACCTGATAAGCTATTAAAACAATATTTTTATTAATAACTCTTTATATCTTCTTTCATTAACCTGTCTAAAAACTATTCGTTGAGTAAGAGTTGAGTAAGTCCGTAAGAGAGGTAGGGCATAACGGGTTTCCCGTTCGAATTTGGAGCTGCCCGACTGGGGCAGGACCTCCATCATATAGAAGTCCGTAGCCAAATAACACAATTTATTGTGTTGTGTTCCTACGTGGTGAATAAGGTTTCCAGTAATGAGCTCCTTGGGGAGGGGGGAGGATTGTTACAATGTGTTGGAAGCAGAGGGATTAAACCTTATGCTGCCAACACTCTATAACACTCCGAACACAGAGTGGCAACACGCAAGTGATACTTCGGTATCGTGAGCCTAAATAGGCTACGGTAACCGTTTCCCATTAAGTGGGCCGTATGCTTGTTTGCCACTGTTGTTGTATTAAAAAAAAAACCCTTTTTCTCATCTAAAAAGTTCGTATTACGAGTACGTGTATTTTTTCCATTCTATAAACTTTTTACTACTTTATGTTAATGATATAAATAAAGAACGTATTTGCTCTTAAGTGCTCATTGTACAGCAAACAGACACTTTGAAATGGCACAAATTAATTCCGATTTAGATTTTTGCTGCCATTTGCAAAGATAGCAAAAAACTTGGAGTGATTTGTTACGGACATCTCCTACTACGTTGCAAAGAAGCATATAAACTCGCCAATATGATATTTTTCTTCATGATCACTCGGTCACCAGGGCTCTTTCAGTTACATATTGATTATATATACGTTTTATCAGTTCGAGTAGTTTTCTGCAACACAAAAAAGTTCGAATCCCGACTGTACCAATGACTTTTTTGACTAAGTTTTTACTTAAGTTCAGAAAAACTCATTGGTACAGTCGGGATTCGAACTTGCGACCTTTGCGTCGCAGGCAACTGCTCGAACCACTCGGCCACCACGGCTTCTATATAGATATATTAATAAATATATATTGTATAGTATTGTCGAGTATCATTAGTAGGGGCCAACTTGTGAAACACGAAATATGAACAGTTCGCATATTTACTGTCATGGCGACAATGGAAGCGAGTCCAAAGATGCGTGCCAAAAGTGCTTTAGTTCCTCTGTTCTACCATTGAAGTTTTCGTGCGAGTTTGCAGCACTATGTAAGTTATTGCTCACTTATGTCCTCAATTTCATTTACATAATCAAGGAGCCAAGGTGGCGGAATGGTTCTAGAAGTCGTTTACAATGCAAGTTTCAAGATATAATCTGACTGTTGCAATAAACCTTCCTGAGCCTAAGTACATACGTACTTATCATCACGCCGAGTCTCTAACAGGGTAGGCAGAGAATATAAAGCGCCAGTGCTCTCTAGACTTACATACCTCTTTCGCTTCGTCGTAAGTACAACGGTTACGATAAATTACACCACAAGCTTTACGGACATTGAGCTTCATACAATTATGAAAAAATTCAAAGACGTGCTTTCTTAATAAATTATGACGACCCGTTTTCTATCACGGTGGTACCTTTTATGGATGGTGATGATTTACGATGGATATCAGGTTGTACCTCGCAGGTTATATATGATTTTTATTTGGCCAAAAGATGGCGGTGTTATACATCACCTTATCCCTTTGTACCTACGGTTTAAACATATATTAGATTCTTATAATACATTTTTTTCATCAACAACTTCAGAACAATATTGTATATCGCTGTACCAGGATGAATAATGGTTATAAATAAAAAAAATTGCGACATCTACCGGTATGTTACTAAACTTATAGACGCGTTCGAATTATACAAAACTACCCCAATTGCTTGAAGCACAGTCAAACAAATGTGGTGTTGCATTGAGTTAAAATAAAGAACAGTACGCCCACCCTCCGATAGATGGAGCGGTTATTATATTTGCTTTACTGGTGTGTACTAGTGACATCTATTGTAGCAGCGCAAAGCTCAGCAACTTGAAGTTTGCTTCTTATGCAATACATACCACACCGTATTTCGATTTTCTGCTCCATCGGAAGATGGAGCTTTTAAGCATAAAGCGAAAATATTGTTTTTAAATTGTCATCCATATTTCGGCTAGGTGTTTTACTGTAGCATGCACGTAGATATGTGATGTATAAAAAATAGTTTAAAAAAACTAAAAAAATACACCTTTTATAGAAAATCTTTCATTTTTTTGTGATTATTTTAGCGATTATTTTAACGATTATTACGTAGCGTATTATCAAGTTTATCTTTCGAATCAGCATCAGCATCTTTGCTTAACAGTGCGAAAATGAATATAAAGAATCGCTGATCCTGATTATCCTAGTAAGGATAACGGGTCAAGATGTTTAAAATATTTAATTGTCATCGGTCCTTAATAAGTATTTCATGCCAAATTTAGAGTTAATCCGACGTTTTGAAGGGGGTTAAAATCATGTTCAAAGATTCCGTTATATACTAACATACAAACATACTAACATACATACGTCTCAAGCTAATAAAAGCGTATTAAAAAAACGATATATATTAATGAATATAGAATAGTAACACATATGCATGTATTTCAATATATAGGTACATATTATTATGTATATAAGGAGACCAAATGAAAACAAAGCAACCGATTCATTCAATTTCGAAGCACGATTTACACCGCCACCCCACCTTAGTTCAAAAGCAACAATTTCAATTATTTGAAAACCTCTAATTTAGTACGTACACTCGCAACTTTTAATTTATTCGACCAACACAAGTCTGATTGCAAATTGTTTTCCGTTTTGGAATTCAGACGTCGTGGTTAGAATTCACTTTTTGCAGGAGAGCGCCTGATGAAAAACAATTTCGCTCATTGCCATTTTTCCCTTTATGCTCTCTCTCGTCTTATTTTTTCCGAGATCCTTGGTGGATATTAGAAAGCTTTGTCATTTTGAAATTCGTACAAGTTTAAACACCATTTAATCTGGTTGCAGAACGTCCATTTGTCAATGTACATATACATACATGTCATCACGCCAAGTCCCTAACGGGGTAGGCAGAGAGTATAGAGCGCCAGTTCTCTCTAGACTACCTCTTTCGCTTCGTCCACATTCATCATACATGCTCGTCGGTTTCGAGTACTCTTAACGTTCCCGTCCTTGAGAGTCCGATCGATTTGATCCAGGTAGTTGGAACGTGGCCTTCCTCTGCCTCTTCTTGCATACACTTTTGCTTTGTATATCTGTTTCGTCAATCTTTCTTCACTCATCCTTTCTATGTGTCCAAACCAATGTTTGTCAATGTCTTGGGTATTATTTACGTATTTTATCTGAAACTACTAAGACACAGAATTTAACTGAACACAACATTAAAACGTTTGCAACTACTAACATATCGTCACAGTGACTCCTAAATGTGTGCATAATTATATAATATGCATGTGTAGGGTACGTTTTAAAGAAGAGAAAGTGGAACGCCTGTCCTCTCTAGACGTACGTTTTTATCTCTTTTGCATCAGTAACTACTTAATATAAGAAATCAGTTTTTTATCTATTATCCGTAGTTGTGGTGGCCGAGTGGTTCGATTTGCCTGCAACACAAAGATTGCAAGTTTGAAACCGTCCGTAATTAGTCCGACAGTCCGACAGTGATTAGTCCCACCACAAACTTTACATTGGAAAACAACGAGAGTAAACCTCCATATGTTTGAGAAGAACTTTAAAGGCGTATGTAATAGTCGTGCTTAAGTAATGGCGATGGACTCACCATCACTCAAATTGGCACCTAAATTATATCTCTGGCGGAAAGTCAGTATGTGTGTACTACCTATACACATCTGCCTATTCTCTCGGGGACCCTTGGGAAGCCGTGAGGATTTATTATTATTATATCTTGCTTCTATAGTAAAGTAATTTACTTATGAAGCAGGGTATTTAGGTCCTATATGGTATTTCCAGAAGAAGGCACTTAGTTAGTAGTAGGGTAGGCAGAGAGTATAGAGCGCCAGTTCAAAGTGGGTGTGTAATATTATAAAATATTACACACCCACTTTCCGCCGGAGACATATTAGGTTTATAATATTATTATTATAAAATATAAGTTACACTTGTGCGTCATTACACATGTGGTAGTTTTACAATTGCTTATTTAATATTCAATATAAGTAAATTTATTTTCGTATTAATAAGCATTGTCAATAAGTAATTCGTGTCAGTCGTAACAAAAATACACACTGGATTATAAGAATTTCGATATATTTACAGTGTAGCGTTATCATTTCCTTGCGGCGGTTCGAGATGCTGACGTGTTTACAGACTCCTTATCATTATCTATATGAATGCCAGAAGGAGTACCCACTCCTATAGTTACAGTTTTGGCTATAGCTGTAAGATTTGGTATATGGATTATATAAATAATAAGAAATATATATTTTAATATATAAAAAAATATTTAATATTCTAAGGCCGTGGTGGCCGAGTGGTTCGAGCAGTTGCCTGCGACGCAAAGGTCGCAAGTTCGAATCCCGACCGTACCAATGAGTTTTTCTGAACTTAAATACAGTGATTAGTCACACCACGAGCTTTACGGTGAAGGAAAACATCGAGAGGAAACCTGCATACGTCTGAGAAGAAATTCAAAAAGGCGTATGTATAGTCGTGCTTGAGTAACGGCGATGGACTCGCCATCTGTCACGTTGGCACCTAATATACCTCTGGCGGAGAGTGGGTGTGTGGGTATTACCTATACACCTCTGCCTACCTCTTCGGGGACCCTTGTGGGAAGGCGTGAGGATATATTATTATATATAATATTCTTGCTGTACGAGACCACGTTTCACTGTAGCGTATTGTAGATGCATGGATGAGAATAACCTTTAAACAACTTTTACTAATAATATAACACGCAAAACCCCTTTTTAACTATTATGAGCACGCTTAACCAGTTATTGTGATTCGTATTCACCACGAGAAAAATGTGGGCGTAATATTGAAAATTCAATCGCAGATTTTATTATTCAAGTTCAATTTATTTCGTTCACGTTTGTCGGAGTGGACATTCGGACAATACATTTCATAACATAGAAAAAATGAAATAAATCTTTACTTCTTAGAAATAGGTCAATCATTGCTCCAATAAATACTTACAATAATCACAAAATTACCTACACTTTTGTCCCGCCCAGATTTGATTGAGAGAAAAAAAATAGGTTCCTGATCTCAACGCCACTTAACGTATCTATCTGTGAGTCTAGTCATTCTTGAATTCACACAAACCCACAATTAAAAACGGTTTGGTTTATTTTATGATACATCCTATATGTGAAATAGTATTGTCATTTTAATTTACTCATATCCGCGAGATATAACTGCCCTAAGAACATGTATTCTATATTTTCATATACACGTCACAATATAAATACTTTTGTCTGATGGGTCAGCGAGAGGTCAATTCAAATAAATGACCTCAGATATAAAAGTCCGGTCACAGAGATTGAAAAAGCCCAGAGATTGTCCCATAAATTTTGTTCGCGAGTACACGCTGGGTAAGTGGAGTTTATTTCCTCAAGATTTGGGTGAAGTTGGTTCCAACTTCGGCACACTCGAGTAGCAGTGATGTTTCATGGCAATACATTTATCGATACTCTATTTTGTTTGGCTTTCTTCATAGTCTAAGCGTTTTCGTCTTATATATTTTTCGTCTAATACAATTATATATTCAGTCAATGACGTCTCTTATGCCTAAGACGTGCGTCAGGGATGTTCACTGCGGTACACTTTAACTGTTTCTACGTGCGCAAGGGAATAAGTCTCGCTGGTGTGCTAAGAGCATAAAGGCCTCATGCAGTCCTGTAGAGCTGTCACGTGCGCGACAAGACTGCTTTATCGACTTTTTCTTTTCAGGCATATTCACATTTTTTCTAGTCGTCTAAATCTTGCGGTGATTATTCGCTATGATTGATAGCACGATGCTAAGACTTAAATATCGACCTGTCTAGTCCAACTGAGTAGCTTGCGAATCAGCAACGCTATAAGCCGGCCCTAACGCCACATGATGGTCTTAGCTATCCTAAAAAACCGCCTGACTTAAGGCCTTTTGGTCTAGTCATAGTTCGGTTAAGTAGAAAAACCCTTTTGTATTGTGCTGGTGCACAATACAAAAATAAATATGTCAGTTTTTTGACAAATCTTTATTCAATCAAAATCAAAATATTTTATTCAACATAAGGGACACAGGGAACACTTATTGAACGTCACGTTTAATATAGACTAAAGTTACCACCGTTTCCAAGAAAAAATACCTGCCAGGAGAAGAAACGGCGAAACAAACTCCCCGGTTTGCTTTTCTAACATTTGTTCCCTTTTACGTAGGGGTAGGAAAGATTAAAGTTACATATATAAACTCTATACAAGAGGACCAATTCTTCGCCATGCATGGCCTTCATTAAAATTATCTAACGTTTTATAATAAGCCTTTTGAATTAATTTACTTTTAACGACAGCTTTAAATTCTACAAAAGGTAATTCAATTATTTTCCGAGGTAGCTTATTAAAAAAAATATTATTATTTATGTAACACACTAAGAGATGACTCTTACTTTGTCCATATTGTAATAAAACTTAATTATGCATATTTCATCGACATTCTTACGTCTCTAGCCCATCCCAAGCTAAGTTCGACAAGTTACCGTCTTCCACTAAAATATGTAGCGACACGGTATTGAAAAGTTCTGCTTTGTCGGAACCTCCGTCTTTATCTAGTCTAGAGTTATGACCTACCCCGTCTTCTGTTCATCACACGTTCAAACATTTACATTTGGAACTTTACAGTATCAAGATATATCTTAAATATCTTGATTGAAAAAGTTTAGATAAGGACCCATTACACACTTACGTTTATGTTGATTTGACAGCGAGCCCTTTGTCGGAAAATTACTTGACAAGATGATTATTATTATTTACCTCAACCGAGACATCGATGAAAAGTTAATTATTAGGCCATAAATCGTTAAATAAAATAATGTTTAGGCGTAGTAAGTGTTCAGTTGTCCAATGGTCCGGACCAATGAGTTTACCTGACCGGTGATCAATCGTACATTAATCATTGTGTTGAGAGAAACGTACGCACGTTTAAGATGGAATTAAAATACGAATGTAAAGTATACAGTCTTATCGATTTATGACGACAAACTTAAATACTTTAGTACTTATTTTATACTTAAATATTTAAGATTTTCTTAAATATAAATCTAGAAATCTTAAATATTAGATAAATTTATTTACTTTAACCATAAAAATAAGTAAAAAGCATGTTCATTCAAGCGTTACGTTAATGTACACTTTAAATAAATATGATAAGAGCCGTGGAGGCCGAGTGGTTCGAGCAGTTGCCTACGACGCAAAGGTCGCAAGTTCGAATCCCGACTGTACCAATGAGTTTTTCTGAACTTAAGTACAGTGATTAGTCACACCACGAGCTTACGAGGCGTATGTATAGTCGTGCTTGAGTAACGGCGATGGACTCGCCATCTGTCATGTTGGCACCTAATATACCTCTGGCGGAAAGTGGGTGTGTGGGTATTACCTATACACCTCTGCCTACCCCTCCGGGGACCCTTATCATACCGCTAAAATATAATTAATTGAAACCGGCTTTTTACGCGCAATGTTTTAATATTACTTATTCTCTTTATAAATGCTCGTTTCATATTGCATGATAGCGGGGAATAGTGAAAAATTGCGGTTGGAAGCCGGATTCAGCCAGTTCCATGCAGATATTACTGGTGCCATCTTGTTTCAACTCGACAAAACACGTATAAATCAAGTCCAGTCCGGTTTTATTAAAGAACTGCAGCTGCAATGACGTTTTGTGCAGAAAATTTAATGTTGTGTTATATTCACAAATATTTTTTTCATTTATCAAAGTCCTTATAATTTAAAATACTGCGAGGATGTTGAATGATGCATTTCCAGCAAAATACTTTGAATAAAATTATACTTTAAGAAAACATCTTCGTAATTTATTTCTTTTTGTATTCCTTCAGAAATAAAACAATCCGTGTCTACTACGTTAAATGTATCCTTCATTACTGAAAAAAATATTTTTCTTAAATATAAATGCATTTATGTAAGACTTTTAGAAAAACAGCTGTTTCTTTATTATATTTCTTTTATGTTTCTTCAATTATATTCATAATGTTTCTATATTACTTTATTTGTTTGTTTGAACGCGCTAAATTTCGAAAGTTTTTTTTTTAAACCAATTTGAAAAAAAATTTCATTACATAGCCCGTTTATTGAGATTCTTGTTGACGGTGGGGTTCAAACCTGTAACCTCTGAATAAAAAACACAGCTGGGTCTTTGATTTAGCTACTATACGGCCAGGTTTTAAGATACAATTCTCATTAGGCCTCTTGTACTCTGCCTTGATAACCATAAGCTCACACTATCAGAGTCTAAAGGAAGGCAACAAAAGCCTCACACCGATGGCTGCTCCACCAAAATGTAGATATGCATCAGCTATTAACACTCCAGAATGTCGTTGCGCCTCATCCTTTGAAGACCCAACCGTTGGTAGGAATTTTGATGAAAGAACGGGTTGTTATTTTGGAAACAGCCCCTGGGAACCAATGTCTTTTACCGTTTGACGGTGTATTGGGAGGAAATCGTTTAGGAGCTTTGCTTGTTTATGGACGTCATTTGCTTGGGAAGAGGTTTTAAAATGGAATACGTTTTGTTTTTTATTAAGCTTTCCTTTAATGTGCTCTCGTAAATATAAGAAGTTAACCATGAAGTTGTCGAGTCATACGAACTTCGCAATTTTTTTTATTTAGTTGAATACTAATTAATCCATATTGTGTATATATATCTTCGCACTGAGTTGCTCAAGGAGTTGGAGCTGCCTTACCGGCGCATAAATTTAATCTGTTCGCTATTGTGACAGTAAGGGGGGCAATCGGATAGACACTGACTATTTATAATTACAGTAAGGACAAGTTACTGAACTTCCCGACATTCTAAATCAGTCTGAAGTCTATATTCAGTTGTCGTCTCTGTCTATAATGGACAGATTTTAATGACGCTTTCTTGGGTTCAGCCTGGTTTAGGTTACTGTATTTGGCACGGCCATTATAATATGTATATTCGAGACTATCTTCACACAAGGGTATAAATAGATAACAACACTACGTCGGAGGTATATTAAGACACTAACGTGACAGATGGCGAGTGCAGCATTGTAAATCGTTTTCAGGTGAAGATATCGAGAGCAAACCTGCATATTTTTGAAATAAGACATTTAAAGATATGTATAGCGTGTTTGAGAACAAGTGGTAGAAATGCCGTTGGTTACGTTGGCGAGTAAATAGGATATCTCCGGGGAAAAGCGAGCGTGGTTACACATCTGCCTAGATTTGACCATATAATTTAATATCATATTTTTCAGGCCACATTTTTTTGTTTTTATTATTCCCCTTCCCTTTTACTATATTATTTGGGGTCAGCATATGTTTTTGTTTCCTCTTCATATCTTAATTTAAATTATCATCCCTATATAAATCTGGTATAAGAGCCGTGGTGGCCGAGTGGTTCGAGCAGTTGCCTGCGACGCAAAGGTCGCAAGTTCGAATCCCGACTGTACCAATGAGTTTTTCTAAAACTTAAGTACAGTGATTAGTCACACCACGAGCTTTACGGTGAAGGAAAACATCGAGAGGAAACCTGCATACGTCTGAGCAGAAATTCAAAGGCGTATGTATAGTCGTGCTTGAGTAACGGCGATGGACTCGCCATCTGTCACGTTGGCACCTAATATACCTCTGGCGAAAGTGGGTGTGTGGGTATTACCTATACACCTCTGCCTACCCCTTTGGGGACCCTTGTGGGAAGGCGTGAGGATATATTATAAATTTTATT
>JACCPG010005438.1:0-14040 GCA_016069955.1 Drepana arcuata
CTTCTAGAGTCATCATATATGCTACTAGCGTGATTTATTTTTACAAATCTATGTACGACGGTTTTGCTGGTAGAAGCCCCTTTCTGACACATGTCAAAATTACAGCTTAATTTTTCGAAAATGGAACACTTAATCGAAAAGCATTCTTCACATACCCCTACATTTTTTAAATAAGCTATCTATCTATATGCCACACAACAGGAATAGCGAAAAAAATTGTCTCTCCCCGTTTTACGTGTGTGGAACCTAGAAAAACAAGTTGGTCAGCGCTGTTAATATGTCCTACCATACCAAAATACAGTTCTGTAGTACCAAGCGTCTCTGAGCTAGCCCGCGGAAGGATATACAGACAGACAGACATGGCGTAACTATATGGATTCGTAGCTTACTACGGAACCCTTAAAAATGTTGTAGTTGGATTCAACTCTTTTGATAGTATCGAATTCATTATTTTTTATTTAAATAGAAGGTTGATTAATTATTAAGTATCATTCCCACAAGGGTCCCAGATCGGCTAAGTTGGGATGGAAATACACCCACTTTTCATCAGGGATATATTTAGGTGCCAACATGACAGATGACAAGTTAATTGCCATTCTCAATCGTGAACCTACGTCTGTGAATTTGCTTCCCAGCCGTAACCTCACGACGTATTTCTTTCAAAGTTTATCTGTTTCAGTAAATAGACCGCTAAGCTTATTACATACATACATACATATCATCACGCCGAGTCCCTAACGGGGTAGGCAGAGAGAATAGAGCACCAGTTCTCTCTAGACTTACATACCTCTTTCGCTTCGTTCACATTCATTCGCTATGCTTATTAATGACCAGCAAATTGGATTTCTGTGGTAAATATTTTCTGGAGTACTTTTGACATACCTTATGTGTCAATCCAGCAAATAATCAATAATAATAATAATATATATCCTCACGCCTTCCCACAAGGGTCCCCGAAGGGGTAGGCAGAGGTGTATAGGTAATACCCGCACACCCACTTTCCGCCAGAGGTATATTAGGTGCCAACGTGACAGATGGCGAGTCCATCGCCGTTACTCAAGCACGACTATACGTACGCCTTTGAATTTCTTCTCAGACGTATGCAGGTTTCCTCTCGATGTTTTCCTTCAGCGTAAAGCTCGTGGTGTGACTAATCCCTGTACTTAAGTTCAGAAAAACTCATTGGTACAGTCGGGATTCGAACTTGCGACGTTCGCGTCGCAAGCAACTGCTCAAACCACTCGGCCACCACGGCATTTATAATCAATCTCTGTGTCAAATTTCATCTGACTTCGTTAAGATTCTTTTGGGAAAAAGAGAAATAACAATAAAAACTTATGCATTAATAAGTATGAAGTATGAACAGACTGATGAATGTAGACGAAGCGAAAGATGTATGTAAGTCAAGAGAGAACTGGCGCTCTATACTATTTGCCCCGTTAGGGACTTGGCGTGATGATATGTATGTATGCATTAATATTGGTAGGGTAATGATTGCTTCATAAGAGCAAAGCAAAGTATGGCACTAATTCCCTAGCAGTAAGTGAACAAGGCTTAACTCTCCGTACTATGACCGTAGCCCGTCTATAAACCGCCGCTTTGCAAGCAAATCGCCACATATTCAACCCCATTGCTCCGGATTGCTGCAACCACAATCTGTCCATTGACATGCATGAGCGGGAATATACAGTACGTAATAGAATAATTCATTGTAAATTTCATCAGGTACTATACATTGCTGCCTATTTCTCATGTTTGCCATACAAATTGCACACCTACTCCATGCAATGCAATGCATGCAATTGCATGCCTACGCCTTTCGGAACCGTCAAAGAAATTTGAGAAATTGAAACTTTCAATTTCTCAAATTGAGCCGTGGTGGCCGAGTGGTTCGAACAGTTGCCTGCGACGCAAAGGTCGCAAGTTCGAATCCCGACAGTACCAATGAGTTTTTCTGAACTAAGTACAGTGATTAGTCACACCACGAGCTTTACGGTGAAGGAAAACATCGAGAGGAAACCTGCATACGTCTGAGAAGAAATTCAAAGGCGTATGTATAGTCGTGCTTGAGCAACGGCGATGGACTCGCCATCTGTCACGTTGACACCTAATATACCTCTGGCGGAAAGTGGGTGTGTGGGTATTACCTATACACCTCTGCCTACCCCTTCGGGGACCCTTGTGGGAAGGCGTGAGGATATATATTATTATATATATTATATATTATGAAACTTTCAACGTTCATTTCTGGGCTTCTTTTTGAATTTGGATTGGAACTAACTTTCCAAATTTAAATTGAAAATATTTTGACCTGCTGAATTGATGGATTGGAGACGATAATAGTGGCTACTGGCAGTGACAGTGACAGTGACAGTAACAGTGACATGACATGAATATGAGGGCGAAATTGACAACGTCGGAATCAAATGATAATGCCCGCTAATTAAACAAAGCGACATCTTGTGTCCGCGAGTTAAAAATACAGACTGAGAGTCGCAAACAGGGCAAAATACACATGTTGCCTTTGACAGTGATGCTTATAACTGCACGTGTTTCGACCAAATAAGCTTTATTTCTTTCCCTAAGAAATATGGTATAAGGATCAAATAAGTGTGCTCAATAAATTCCAATCAAATAACGCGGTCCTCTAGCGAACAACGCGCCGTGGTATATATGAGACGGTACCTCAATTTATCACCCTCGAGATGGATTGGCCATAATGTTGGTCTCATAGAGTAAAGAAGATGGGGTTTTAACAATAATGCTTCTTTATACACCACACCTGTGATCCTTTCTTTATTCCTCGGTACATTTACATCGTGAAATTTTTGTGCCGCTTGGCGTTAACAAAGCAAGCAATCCGCTTGATGGTAAGCGGTTACCGCCGCCTGTGGACGCATGCTACATCAGGGATATTTAACGCGCGTTGACTTTTGAGCCGAATTAAAACTAGAGCAGTTTGCAGAGTAGCGTTCTAGTATTTCATATCTTTTTCCCTTCCCGCCTTCCCACAAGGGTCCCCGTAGGGTAGCCAGAGGAGAATCAACACCGCTCTTGAAGATATATTTGGGAGCGAGCTTGATAGATGGCGAATCCATCGCCGTTTCTCAAGCACGACTATATACGTCTTAGAATTTCTACTTATACTATTATTTGACTTGTCATTTGATCAGTCATACATAAGTTCAGAAAAAACTCATTGGTACAGTCGGGATTCCAACTTGAAATCTTTGTGTTGAATCCAACTACGAATCGAAACTTTAATCACTCGGCAGCTAAGGCCTGGAATAAATCATCGTTACAAGCCGGGAATCTAAAGTGCGATCCTGGCTTTGCTGGGCCCATTGAAACCACTGAACTACTACGGCTTTTCTATATTTGATCGAACAATACCAACGTAATAATGTAGTCTCTTAACCTTATTCTTTTTGTTACAGGTAACACTGGGACTTACGGTACTTATTCTTAAAGGAAGATTATCCAGGCTCAAATTGAATAGAATGTATTTTTTCATTCACATAAAATATATTCACATTATCTTGATCCGTAATATGAACTGATGGGCATGTATGAAGAGACTGATGCATATGAACGCAGCGAAAGAGGTATGAAAGTCTAGAGAGAATTGGCGCTTCACTCTGCCCACTTCGTTAGAGTTCCGTCGTGATGATATACATACATACCTGTTATGTTCATATGTACATATATTACATACACGCATTATTATACTCTCTCTCATGCATTATTATCGTCTCTTAATGCATGCATTCTTAATTCAAATAAAATGTACTAAAAAATGTATTAAAAAAAATGTTTGCACACAAATGTTCCCACATCCATTGCTTACCCAGTCGAAGACAAATAGATTCCTCAAGTGCCGAATATATAATAATAATTCCCCGAAAACTTCAAATAATTCTCAAAAACCCATTACTCTTCCAAATTCAATTTGAAGGATGAAATCCCTCGGTACAGTCGCGACGTGCGTCGTTAGCTCAAAAGTACATTAGATATCAATTTGATAGAAGTCGCGACTGTACTCCATCTTAAGGTCATCGCACTTCGCCAGCTGTTTCCGCTCAGGTGTTCCAAGATGAGTTCATCTTTGTACGTAACTCAATTTATTAGATGCTTGCCAGTCATCTTAATCCTTTTAACGGATTAATGTTATTCTAAGCTCTGTACCAATACTGTTAAGGTTCATTCTTGGTTTTCCCTGGAGAAGTACAGTATTCTTCAAGAAGGGTGTGAAAAGATTCCTGCAGGGTCGGCAGCGCGCGAGCGATACCGCTGTTGTTGCAAACATTCATGGGCGGCGGTAACCGCTTACCATCAGGCGGACCGCACGCCTGTTTGCCACCTGTGTGTTATAAAAAAAAGTTTATGCATTCAATTGGTTTTAGTTTTACTATTGTAAGTACTCATACGAAGTAAAGCGTCAGTTTACTCAAGACAGAACTCTATCGTTTCATCCACATTCATCAATCTCTTCATAAATACTCCGAAAGTACCAAGGCCTGTAGGACAAGAGTACTACTCTTGACATTCCCAAGAGGGCACGGTCAATTTGTTCCCTATATTTTCCGTCAATCTTTCTTGGCTCATCTTTTCTATATGTCCAAACCAAGGTAACATGTCTTTCTGTCATCATTAGAATCACAACACACTTGCGTTCACTCCGGTTGCTTTGCTAACCTCGACGTAAGCTTAAAAAATTACCCATATTTATTATGTTCCCCTTTTAGGCTGTCCTAACAGTAACGCAAATGTACAATTTTTTTTTTATACAACAAGAGTGGCAAACAAGCATACTGCCCACCCGATGGAAAACGGTTACCGCAGCCTATTTACGCTAACAATGCCGAAGTATCACTTGCGCGTTGCCACTCTGTGTTCGGAGAGTTATAGTGTGTTGGCAGCAGGTTTAATCCCTCTGCTTCCAAAACAATGTAACAATGCTCCCCCACCCCAAGGAGCTCATTACCGGAAACCTTATTCTCCGTGTAGGAACACAACACAATAAATTGTATTATTTGGCTACTGATTTCTATAAGGTGGAGGTCCTGCCCCAGTCGAGCAGCTCCAAATTCGAACGGGAAACCCGTTATGCCCTACCTCTCTAATATATAATACTATTAATAAATACATAATGTTTTTATTATTCATCCCACCGCCGTGTTATGCCATGCCACCGCTAAAACCCGAAAATTGAAGCACCATTACATATTCAAAGTCGGGTACAAATTTTAATGCCGCCGAACACATTTTCGAGGTATTCCCGCGTCTTATCTCACAATAGCAAGGAGCTAATATGTAAATTTGATTCACGCCCGAATCCCGGGGGATTGTGTCAGATCCCAGCGCGAACAAACAGAATAACATATCGTTGACGGCTCTGTCCCGGGAACAGAATTTCTATAAAGTATCTTTTCGCGTGACGCTTGTATTTGTTTTCATGGTATTTGAGATCGAATTCTTTGTTATAGTGCCTGCTATGTATACGATGTTGTTAAAGAAACCATACGCTATAGCATATGCCATTCCGCGCAATGTTTTCCTTAACGTTCTGAAAAATGATCCTATAATCTCGTACTTGCAGATGTTTACTTAAGGTGCGAAGCGAAATGTCCGTGCTACACATTCGCCTACCCTTTTGTATATATTGTGTTGTACGATAAATAACGGATTCGTTATTGTGGCTCACTTTCATCGCGTCTATTAATTATTATTATAATGATTAAATATGATAATAAGATAAATATAGATATAGACGATAATAAGCCGTGGTGGCCGAGTGGTGCGAGCAGTTGCCTGCGACGCAAAGGTCGCAAGTTCGAATCCCGACTGTACCAATGAGTTTTTCTGAACTTAAGTACAGTGATTAGTCACACCACGAGCTTTATGGTGAAGGAAAACATCAAGAGGAAACCTGCATACGTCTGAGAAGAAATTCAAAGGCGTATGTATAATCATATTATTATTATATTGATTAATACCCACACACCCATTTCCGCCAGAGGTATATTTTAGGTGCCAACGTGACAGATGGCGAGTTTGTAGCCGTTACTCAAGCACGACTATACATAGGCCTTGCTTCTCAAACGTATGCAGGATTCCTCTCGATGCTTCTCGATGTGATGCCTCTCGATGTGATTTATCACTATACTTAAGTTCAGGAAAACTCATTGGTACAGTCGGGATTCGAACTTGCGATCTTTTGTGTCGCGGGCAACTACTCTAACCACATGACCACGGCTCCACGGCAAGAATAATTGAGCAACTTTATAAACAACTAATGGCTCAGCATCCAAAACCGATTACCATCAAAATGTGGTTTTCAAAGAAGATATTTACTAGTATGTTTCCTTTGTGGTTGTATGCATACAATGCAAATAACACGAGTCATATCTTTTACGTTCCCTATAAATCGTGGAGCCGAATTTCTGCACAAGTAACAAAGGAATGGCTAGTCATTCATCTGAGAAAATCCACTGAATTATGAATCCCTACCGCGTTACAGCTTTCAGGGAAATATGAATGAAAATATTTTGCCTAATTGGAATTCACAGCAAGTGCCCGTTCTTCACTCAAGAATCTTATTTAAAATTTTTATCACACTTCATTTACTCGGCTCGACTTCGACCCGTATGATCACGCAGCCACGGGTTGCCTAGGTATAGAGCGCCAGTTATCTCGACACTTAAACACTTTTGCCTCAGGTATAGAGCGTCAGTTGTCTCGACTATTACACACTTTTGCATCATCCAAAATCATCAGTCCCTTTATTCATACTCGTCGGTTTCGAGTACTCTTGGTAAAAAATATTATTCTGTAAATTGGTAAGCATTGAGCCCGTTAAAAATTCAGCAGCAGATGGTTTCGAAAGATTAATCAATCAAGTTTGTTATCGTCGAGTGCGCGTGTAATCATGAATAATGAATACTGCTTTTTATTTACGCAAATATCATACCATATGTATCCAAAATATGTATGTATGCATTGCGTAAACATTGATTTCATTGTCAATATTAAAATATAGATACTTCTTATAAAGCAAAGTAGGTTGTGACACAGAAAAAAAACTACTATTTATACTGTTATAGTTTGGTAGTTAATTTGATGTTTATCTGGAATTCAATCTATGTTAATGCAGCTAATAATCTATTTCTGTGCCAAATTTCATCAAATTTCGTTCAGTAGATAGTTGCTGTGCACTTCATCATTTTGGAGCTTATTTTAGCCTAGTCTTATTTTAGTCTCTAATGGCGTATAGGTAGGTCAAAGAGGTTGCGCTGCAAATGGGAGGGACTGCATCAGAGACGCCGACAAGAGCCCATCTCTTAAATGTATGATGACGATGTAGCTTAGTGTACCACGTTGGCTAGACTGGTTAGTACAGGGTTTTACTTCGAGATTTCCCTGGCGTCTTGTCTAGTTCTTCTCTTAGTCGCCTCTTACGACTCCCTGGGGTAGTACAGGGGTGGTGATATTCATTCTTTGAGCATGATAATGCAGTTTCATTAATATGAGACACATTCTAGAATTAGTGTTTGTTATAGCCTGCCACTACAAGTTATTAATTATATTAGCTAAATCATATTGTGAACCGGTTCCCACGATAAAGGGGTTTCGGACTGGCCCATTGGAAATGGAAAATATGTAAAAATCTTTTTGGTAATAAATATGTATTATAATATAATATAATATATCCTCACGCCTTCCCACAAGGGTCCCCGAAGGGGTAGGCAGAGGTGTATAGGTAATACCCACACACCCACTTTCCGCCAGAGGTATATTAGGTGCCAACGTGACAGATGGCGAGTCCATCGCCGTTACTCAAGCACGACTATACATACGCCTTTGAATTTCTTCTCAGACGTATGCAGGTTTCCTCTGATGTTTTCCTTCCCTTCACCGTAAAGCTCGTGGTGTGAGTAATCACTGTACTTAAGTTCAGAAAAACTCATTGGTACAGTCGGGATTCGAACTTGCGACCTTTGCGTCGCAGGCAACTGCTCGAACCACTCGGCCACCACGGCTCTATATGTATTATGAATGATGTAATAGTACGTTGAACTAAATACTGTGCTGACAAAGTCATAGGCGTGGGCTGTTACATAACAATTTTAACATCCGTCACTTAGTTGGATCAATGACTTGAATGCGATCGGTGACCGGAAGTGACGTGCGAAGCCTTTCATCCGTTGGATCATCCGGTCCCGAGGAAATTATGGGAAAGGGATCTAAGCCCCTTATAATTCACCCCGACCACCTCCATATAACACAAATATAATGAGGGAGTGAGAGGGATAGCTGAGATAAATGGCGAAGAACGACAAGTACTTTAAAAAAAAATATCATCATTTTTATTTATATCAAGCTCATCTGAGAAAAAGGACAAATGTGTAAAATTGTTATTATTTAATCATCATCATATTATCATCACGCCGAGTCCCTAACGGGGTAGGCAGAGAGTATAGAGCGCCAGTTCTCTCTAGACTTTCGCTTCGTCATATTTAATCATAATAATAAATAATATCCTCACGCCTTCCCACAAGGGTCCCCGAAGGGGTAGGCAGAGGTGTATAGGTAGAGGTGGATATTATTATTATTTATACTTATTCTTTGTAAAGAATGCAAATGAGTATTCCAAAGCAAAAGCACATTTATCTCACTGCACGGCTTTAAAGGAATTTCCTTCCGCGAACTCTTATGGCTGTGGAATAAACTCACTGAGATGGTTTTCCCTGGAGAGTACGGCATGAGGTCCCTTAAGAAGGATGCAATATTACTCTTGCAGGGTCGGCAAAACGTTAGCGATTTTAATCTCCTTCTTTAATTTTAACTTTAACCCTCTTGGTACCCTCACGCCTTCCCGCTAGGGTCTTCAAAGGGATATGCAATTATAAACCTCTACCTGAACGATATATTTACTTATATAGGTAGATATATATATACGTAAATTCATAGGACATCCAAGACTAAGGTATGACTACAAGGCTCACCACATTAATATCTGCCTACAGCTGGAATCGCGACAAGTTTTGCAGTCAGTAGCTACGGTACGGTACGGGCGTCTTTAGTAAGAATTAGTTATAGCAGCGTTGAGCTGAGCAGTTAGAGCTTTTTAAAAGAGGTAGTCAGTTTATCCAGCTGTCAAGCTGTTTCGCTTTAGAATCGTGACGTCACGGTTAATTAATTTCTCCTCACGCCTTCCCACAAGGGTCCCCGAAGGGGTAGGCAGAGGTGTATAGGTAATACCCACACACCCACTTTCCGCCAGAGGTATATTAGGTGCCAACGTGACAGATGGCGAGTCCATCGCCGTTACTCAAGCACGACTATACATACGCCTTTGAATTTCTTCTCAGACGTATGCAGGTTTCCTCTCGATGTTTTCCTTCACCGTAAAGCTCGTGGTGTGACTAAAACCTGTACTTAAGTTCAGAAAAACTCATTGGTACAGTCGTGATTCGAACTTGCGACCATTGCGTCGCAGGCAACTGCTCGAACCACTCGGCCACCACGGCTCTATTTAATTTCTCGGTTTTATTTATTTATTTTTAGCCAATTGGGTCCCACTGCTGGGCAAAGACCTCCCTCTGTACTCTCTGGAGTAAACCTCAACGGGGAGTTAATTTCAGGAGCTGTAATCCAACATAATGAGGGCTCCATTATGAGTACAATCAGTATGAAGCTCAAGAAAAGTGTGGAAAACAAATAGCGGGTATTTGTTTTCTCTCTTGCGCCAACTGTATTTCTCTGACATTCTCATCACATCACAATCTTCCATCTTATGTCAATTGACTCGACGCACGAGGGTAACATCTGTCACCATTAACTTACGGCATCATTTAGCGAGATTATTATTATTACACGCATTCATTAAGTGTCACTTCACTTGGAGTCACTTGAGAGCTCTCAGTGAAGGTACCATCACAAGCTAAGTGATGAGCTCACGAAATTACAAGTGGCTCCTATGTCAAGCTGTATTGTGCGCCATATTGGTGACAATACTTGCCTCCTTTATGGTGGTCCTTATAACTTGAAGTACTCAGTAAGTTAACATGCTCCTGCGGAAGCTATTAAGTTACGTTTAAAAGTCCCTTGTCCTTTTTGTGCGATAGACTCAATTGCGTAAGGATACTTAAGGTGAATTCTATTACAAAGTACTTTTTATTTGTATGTTTCAATAGTGATTTTATACGGTCGGTATAGATTTGATAACAAAGGGACAGAAATTTAGAAAGGGTATATAATAGGATATGTTTATAGTATATATATAGATCGGACTCTGAAGGACGGGAACGTTAAGAGTACTCGAAACCGACGAGCATGTATGAAGAGACTGATGAATGTGGACGAAGCGAAAGAGGTATGTAAGTCTAGAGAGAACTGGCGCTCTATACTCTCTGCCTACCCCGTTAGGGACTTGGCGTGATGACATGTATGTATTTATGTGTATAGTAATAAAACAGTTGTAAAGATTGTTCAACAGTGTATTTATTACCAAGAACAACCTCATTAAATGTTAAAGTATCAATTGTTTTCCAATCGTTCCGACTCACGATAGTTGTCTCGGTTACCTCAGCCTTCCTGCCTCGTACATATTTAATTTAGATGCTCTCTATGTACTAACATATATAACATACTTAGTTGTGCCAGTGCTTCGAATATATCCTTACTAATATATATAAATGTGAATGTAAGTTTCTTTGTTTCGCTCTCACGTAAAAACTACTTAACCGATCATCATGAAACTTTGTACACATGTTCTCTGAGGTATTGGGATGGATTTTTTAGTACAAAAAACTAATGAAATCGCTTTTTATGCAGGTGAAACCACGGGGCATTCATAGCATACGTTTTATTCCTGAAAAAAAAATTAATAATTAAATCAATTTTTACGACACACAACTATCGGACATATACGTTCGGCGTCGTCCCTCAAGGGTCCCCTAAGAAGGAGGCATAGGTGTAACAACACCTCTTTGCACCGAAGATAAATTTAGGTGCCAACGTGATAGGTGACGTGATAACGTGTTTATACATATGATGTTTTTCCTCACCGAAAAGCTCAATGGTATCGCCGTCGTTTGAACTTACAGTCTTAATTTAGCGAAAGACTTCTCAAACCTATATATTTAAATCCCGCTGGAATTACCTTGGGTTTCTTCATAAGAAATGCCGCAAATTAACTGTGTATAAAATTCGCACAACGCTATATTTTCATAACCTCAAATCCAGTTTGTAAATAAGGTGCTTTTTCTAAAGGCGCCAGCATCGTATTTTTATTTTCATTGGGCAATAATGCGCAACTTTCTTTTTATTTTTCCGTTTTATGCGATGGAAAAGCGACCTTGTAGCTATGTACTGTATTCTTCTAAGTTCCTGTAACAGAAAAGGCTACGTATAAATGTTATTTGGTAAAGTACGTTTTGTATGTATGTAAGTCGCAAAGTACAGGAAATGCGAAAAAAGCCAAACCAAATGATCTGATTCCACGAAGACTTAAAATCACAACAATTAATATTGATTGTACTTGACTTTAAACAACTACGTTGTAGAAAATGTATGCGTTCATAAAACAATATTAATTCATTCATTCAAATCGATCGATCAATAGTGGATGATAACGTCAATAGTATCTACTCGAGACTAGTATGTATGAAGCGACAGATAAATGTAAACGAATCGAAAGACGTCTGTAAGTCTAGACTTAACTGGCGCACTACTTTCTGCCTACCCCGCGAGGGACCCGGCGTGATGATACGTATATACATAGGGTCAACTAACCTTAAACCAGATACATCCTGCTCTTATCTCTTCGCTTCGTCCACTTTCATTATTCCCTTCATACATGCTCTTCGGTTTAGGGTACTCTTGACCTGACCTTTTTCAAGACGTCCCTGATTTGGTCTTGAAACGTCCGCCTAGGTCTACCCCTTCCAACACTTTCATTTACACTCGCCTGATACACTTTTTCGTCAATCGTTCTTCATTAATTCTCTTGACATGGCCAAACCATCTCAGCATACCTGTTTGTGTACCATCAATTTTTGTCACTACATCTTCTTTCAGACCCCAACGTTTCCTTATCTCACTATTTCTTATCCTGTCACTCAGTTTAACTCCTATCATACTTCTTAACTTTTTAAGAAGTTTTTTAAAAATTGTTTTTATATACATGCTTGCAACAAGACTACGCCAATGTCCACAGGACAACGTTCGCTAAGGTGCGCCCAGAGATTTGTCCTCATCAGGGCAGATTGGATATAAATTGCCACGGAGAGCTGTTGTATGCCACATATGAGCTAAGTTATAGGCGATAGCGAGTTGACATATGGCAGCGGTTTCTAGCCTGTCACTTGCATTTGTATATATTTGTACGCATCTCAATTCTGTTTCCAAGTTCTTTTAATACTTTTTACATATATACATACTAATAATTAACATATCTAACATAAATATGTTCCGGTATAGCAGAAAGTTCTTCAAGAAGGCGGTGGAAAGATTCCTGCAACGATGGTTACCGCTACCACTTACCATTAGGCGGATCGCAATCTTGGTGCACAGCTTAGTGGTAATTGGCGGTATAGATCGAATCCGCAATGAAGAGATTCGCAAACCAACTGGAGTGAATGAGGGCGTGATTGTAAAGATGAAGAAAGGCATGTTACGTTGGTTTGGACACATAGAAAGGATGAGTGAAGAAAGATTGACGAAACAGATATACAAAGCAAAAGTGTGTGCAAGAAGAGGCAGAGGAAGGCCACGTTCCAACTACCTGGATCAAATCGATCGGACGCTCAAGGATGGGAACGTTAAGAGTACTCGAAACCGACGAGCATGTATGAAGAGACTGATGAATGTGGACGAAGCGAAAGAGGTATGTAAGTCTAGAGAGAACTGGCGCTCTATACTCTCTGCCTACCCCTTGGCGTAGTGATATGTATGTTTTCATACACTTGACTGGCGCTCTGCTCCCTATGTGGCAGTCGCTGTGATTATAAATGTATGTTGATGTATGCCTGCCCTGGACAGCGTTTTATATTCATCTGTATGTACACCACTAATGCCGATTAGTACTAAATATTTTGACAATAATAATAATAATATATCCTCACGCCTTCCACAAGGGTCCCCGAAGGGTTAGGCAGAGGTGTATAGGTAATACCCACACACCCACTTTCCGCCAGAGGTATATTAGGTGCCAACGTGATAGATGGCGAGTCCATCGCCGTTACTCAAGCACGACTATACATACGCCTTTGAATTTCTTCTCAGACGTATGCAGGTTTTCCTCTCGATGTTTTCCTTCACCGTAAAGCTCGTGGTGTGACTAATCACTGTACTTAAGTTCAGAAAAACTCATTGGTACAGTCGGGATTCGAACTTGCGATCTTTGTGTCGCAGGCAACTGCTCGAAACACTCGGCCACCACGGCTCTTTAATTTTGACAAATAATCAGATATATTAAAAGCTTGTAACTTGAACCAAACTCGGTGGCATGAAGGCACCTAAGAGATTTCTATTAAATTATACCAAAGCCTTATCAATTTGCCGTCTTGTAATACGACTTCACACCCTCACTTGTGGCGATATTTCTTGATAGAAGACTAAAGTAAACCGAAGTTTATATTTGTTTGTCCTAGTTATCCTTCTGATATAATAAGTGCGAAAGTTTGTAAGAGTGTATGTGTTTGTATGAAAATAGGATACGTTTTACTCGACAAAAAATGATAAGGCTCTAGCGGATGAATTGTATTCAATTGTGGGATGAGCTTTTTCTGATCCGAAACAATATGTAACAACTAGCAGCCCGTCCCGGCTTCGCACGGGTGGACAGTTATTTTTTAAACATTTCGGCATAATTTTTTGTCTTGCAATTAAAATAGCTTATATTGATCAGTGATAATGTAGCATTCAAATGGTGAAAGAATTTTAAAAATCGGTCCGGTACTTTTTGATGCCAATTCCTTACAAACCTACTTACATACAAATCTTTCCTCTTTATAATATTAGTATAGATATATATGA
>JACCPG010005439.1:0-12150 GCA_016069955.1 Drepana arcuata
AACGTAAAGGGCACAGGGAACACTTATTGAACGTAACATGTTAAATATGAAATCACTGTTACCACCGTTCCTATGAAGATACCAGACAGAGGAGGAACCGTGTACCATATACAATCCTTCCAAGGAAATCAGATTAGCTAAGCTCTAGGTGGTGACCTCTTTCGCTGTACGTGGTGTCTTCTGAACTGTCGATTTGATTTAGGAAGTTGGGATGTGGCATTTTATTATTGTTGCACAGAATAGCAACGATTTTCTATTGATTTGAAGTGATAAGATGCCGCATCCACAGGTATTATCATCTTACCCGAGCGGGTTCGGTTGCACCGTCGGATTGTGGCGCCTACGTGAGTAAAATTCCAATTGCGGTTATTTATCTCGAGCCCGCGATTATCAGATGTGTACAGCGAAAGTGGGTGCACTCTAGCGGTGTTGCCAGCAATTTTCCTACCTTCTATTATTGGTTGTTTATGATTCATGGGCTGTTCTACAGACAGTAAATATATCCTCCTTTCGACCAATTTCAAATATCAGTCATTGACCTTTTTTATCTTACTCGTAGATATAGATGACATATGAAAGGAGGCATTTAAAAAATGTAATGTCTATCTAAAAATCTAACATCTTTTACTTTGAATATTCAATAAATTTTTGCATAAATCTAAAGCATTCCAAATAAGTCTAGATTTATGACTAGTTTACTAGTTTAAATGCGCCAGCGTTTATTTTTTTTTGTATTGTCTCTTGAACTTTTGCAACTTTCTATACAATGAATAAAACAATGGGCCTCCTGCCTTCTTAAGTCCTAAGTAAGCAATACCGCTAAAGGCACCCCCCGCCGAGTGAGGGACCTAAACTGGACTGGTAGTTATTACTTAGCTAGCTATTTTAGGGCTCGCTTAATGCTAGATACTATGACGGCATGGATCTCGCTTGCAAGAGTCAGAGGGGGCTTTCTGTTCAATCCACTGTTGTCCCTAAAAGCTGTGTTGAAGATAAAAATGATAGAAAGTAATTGTCAGGATACTTAAGACGATTTGAATGCTCCATCCCGAGGCGCGATTGTTAGATAATATAGAGTTGTGGCTATATAATATGATGCCATATTTCATTCAACATAATACACATTTTAGGCACGTTTGAAAGTTATATCAAACAAAATGTAGGGGTGACTGTGAGTGACGTTTTAATAGGCAAAGTTGGACCATTTTCAATTTAAAATCAGAATGTAATATGTATAAATTTGAGTTGTTTAACACACATTGAAAATAATAAAAACAGCTTTGTTAATAAAACTTGAGCTTAAAATTACGACCACCAATAAACTTCATTACAACCCCGAGCAAACAAAGCTCCGAATAAATTTATAAATCAAACACTCCCAAACAATGGGTTGGAGCAAAAAACGCAGATGCCACAGAAGGAATCGAGGCCAACCGAACAGGTTTGTAACCCTAAACACAGGGGTTTATTGAGATATCAAATAAAAAATCAGCGGTCGTACAAGGAACTGCTAACAAGGCCCCCTTCAACAATGCTCCTTGATTTAGACTAGGTTTATTGTGCTACGTTATTTATACGTCAGTGTTCCGTACTAGATGCCACGATCCGACGTATTGTTGTAACACTTTATAAACGTCGTAAACTAGATACGCCACAATCAAAATCCGACCGTAAACTACTCTATGCAGAATTTAAAATAACTGAACTGAATTTACAAAGTTAAAATGTGAGTGCGCAATACGAAATTTACCAACGTATTTTATTAAGAATCATAAGTGTATAGGTATATCTTCTCCTCTGTGGGTTTGATTGGAAATATGCTTATATGTGTTTCGGTGGTCGAGCACATTGGATTAGGGTTGCAGAAGCTGATTGCACCGCAGGGTTAAACGAGACTCATATCTTTTGCCTCTGGCCATGTTTGAACTTTGAATATTTTGTATTTGATAAAGTAACTATGTCAGTTGCAGGATTGGTTCTCTTTCACGTTGTTGTTTATACGTTTGCTCATGTATTTGTGGTTGAATGACTTTAAGTATTCGTAGTTTTATTATTCGAGAAAATTCACTTAAGCATTCAGAAGGGCGAAACTGCTGTTTTATACATGTATTTTTTTTATTTATACATAATTAGTACCGCCAAAAATCCAACTACACTAATTAGTAATTATAAGAACCTCATTCATACACTCTTCTCACAATACTCCATACATGCCGCAATGAAAGCCTTCCATTCGTCCGCAAACACGTCACAGTCAGGGTTGGACTTCAAGAGGGAGATGCATGCAGTCTAATAGCACAGTTTACAGGTATATAAGTATACGGGCATATTTGTTTTTATTTGTCGGGTATGAGTGGTGGCCGAGTGGTTCGAGCAGTTGCCTGCGACGCAAAGGTCGCAAGTTCGAATCCCGCCTGTACCAATGAGTTTTTCTGAACTTAAGTACAGTGATTAGTCACACCACGAGCTTTACGGTGAAGGAAAACATCGAGAGGAAACCTGCATATGTCTGAGAAGAATTTCAAAGGCGTATGTATAGTCGTGCTCGAGTAACGGCGATGGACTCGCCATCTATCACGTTGGCACCTAATATACCTCTGGCGGAAAGTGGGTGTGTGGGTATTACCTATACACCTCTGCCTACCCCTTCGGGGACCCTTGTGGGAAGGCGTGAGGATAGAATCACTCAACTCAACGGCGATTGGTGCTCAATTGTAATTAGAACATTTTTATATGTCTTCACGTCGAGACCAATACGAGATAGGCAGTGACAGCATAGTTCTTTCACTTCATCCATGCTTCATACATTCATGAACGTATAAATAGTTTTAATAAAACGTCAGACCTGACATCGATATAACAAAACTCAAAGTGTTATATGTCAAGAGTTATAAAATAACTGTTTGCCAAACTCTTTTATTCTGATTTCTGAACGCTGCGAACCTTTCACTCGGATGGTTTCAGAACGGATAAAACGACTGCATATTGTGTTGCAGACCGTAGCAAATCAGTTGAGTGTCAATTTGTACCGGATAAGCAAGAGTTTAATCTTGTTTAGGTCGAACTCTCGCATGGTTGTGGCTTGTGCGTATAGGTATGTATAAAAGGCAGACGTTATATATTGAGACCGTAGTGGCCGCAGTCACCTGCAAAGAAAAGATTGAATGTTCGAATCCCGACTGGTTTTTCGGAACATAAGTATAGTGATTAGTCACACTATGGACTTTACAGTGAAGGAAAACATCGTGCATACGTTTGAGAAGAAATTTGAAAGCATATGGCTTGAGTAACGGCTATGGACTCGCCATCTGTCACCTTGGCACCTAAAACATCTCTGGCGGAAAGTGTGTGTGTAGGTACTACCTACCCCTTCGGGAACCCTTGTGGGTCTAATTATAATAAATATATCAATCCCACCACGAGCTTCACAATAGAGAAAAACATTGAGAGGAAACCTGCATACGTTTGATATTAATTATACGTAGTCACACTAAATTAGTAAATTATTCAGACATCTCCGTCCTTTATCGATATCTATATTAATCTTATCGATATCTATATTTCAAGAAGGCTAAATACATTATTGTATATTTAGGAGTATATACTTGTTCTGAACAATATATTATGGTGATTTGTGGTAAATCTAAATTATGCTCCAGTTTTCTCAATAAGTCTTTCAACTTTAGTGTTTGGCTTCTACTAGTTACTAAAAGTTTCCACGATAGATACACGCGGCATTTATCCCTCTGTCTGATAATTTGTGGTTTTTGTTTTCTATACAATAAACTTTGTAGCACAAATATGGCGAGTTTCTGCAACGAACATATTGTGACTAAAGTATAAGCAACTTGTTCTACAAGATTACTACTAACCGCAGCTTCAGCACTACTAAATACTTTAATATTCGCTGTACACCAGCCTCGTGAAGTTAGTTTTTCCGCCAGACGGTTCCGTTCGGGCAACTTTTGCAGGTACGCAAGTTCGACTTGTACCATCCAAGTTGGAAACGGCTCTCCAGTTAAATCTAGGCAATTACACTCATTCAGACTAAGTGTTTACGGTTTTGGATTTACTGATTCTTGAAATTGAAATGGAAAACTTATTAAATTGATCTTGTACACTCAAATACTTCACAAATAATGAAAATTTTCAGTTAAAAGAACTTAAATACTAAATAATATATCCTCACGCCTTCCCACAAGGGTCCCCGAAGGGGTAGGCAGAGGTGTATAGGTAATACCCACACACCCATTTTCCGCCAGAGGTATATTAGGTGCCAACGTGACAGATGGCGAGTCCATCGCCGTTACTCAAGCACGACTATACATGCGCCTTTGAATTTCTTCTCAGACGTATGCAGGTTTCCTCTCGATGTTTTCCTTCACCGTAAAGCTCGTGGTGTGACTAATCACTGTACTTAAGTTCAGAAAAACTCATTGGTACAGTCGAGATTCGAACTTGCGACCTTTGCGTCGCAGGCAACTGCTCGAACCACTCGGCCACCACGGCGGTAACTTAAATACTGATTAGTGATTAATCATACCACGAGCCTTGCGATGAAAGAAACCTGCAGACATTAGAGAGGACGTTCACAGACATATGTACAAGCATTTAACTCGTCATTTGTCAGTTTAAATATACATACATATCATCACGCCAAATGCCCCACTGGGTAAGGGAATTCTCTCACCTTAATATATTTCCGGCGAAAAGAGGGTTCTTAGCACACCTCTGCTTACCCCCTGGGAAAGGTTAGAAAGAAGACATAAATATAAATGCATACATATCATCACGCCGAGTCCCTAATGAGGTAGACAGAGAGCATAGAGCGTAAGATTGACGTAAATATATATCTCCTTATACATACAAGGAAGAGATATATATATATAATAAGGTGTGTATAAAAGGAAAGATGTATTTCATGAAGCAGGAAACGAGCCATGTTCCTGCCATACCGCGGCCGCCCACAAGATATGCCGTGTTCTACTTTGCACTCCTTAGATTGTCCCTAATCAACTTTTGTATAATATATCTCTTGACGTTTGTTTTGACGAGCCTTAATTCCATATCTACATGAAATATGAGTGTATATATGAAACTCAGGAAAATATCTATATACTTATTATCAAACAAGGTTCCCGTGTCTGTCTTGTCGGTCTGTCTAATAGCGATAAACTCAAAAACTAATGAGCGGATTTTCGGAACAAGGTATTATTATGTTTAGTTCAATACTGTACTCGCAAAGAGACTAGATACTGCTAGTGCGTAATCATTTCAAGACTTGAAACATCGATGTTTCGTCGTGCCTTTCCATAAGGGTTCTAAAAGGGACAGGCAGAAGGGTGTAGCTACATATCAACTTTTTGCCGGACATATATATTAAAAGATAATTGAAGACCTTAAAGATAATTGTGACATTGAAAGGGAACGTAGGTCGCTGGCTGTCCGTTGTAACATGCTAGCCCGCAGGTTTGCACGTTGTACGAAGCCAGTTAAAGTAACGCTTTTCAAAGCTTACTGTCAGTCTTTCTACACGTGCAGCCTGTGGGTCAACTTCACTCAGAGGGCATACAGCGACCTACGCGTTCAATATAATAATGCACTGAGAGTGCTGCTGCGGCTGCCGTGGCGATGTAGTGCGTCAGGGATGTTTGCGGATAATAATATTGATGGTTTTGCCGCTATTATTAGGAACAGGTGTGCATCCCTGATGTCTCGTGTTCGCGGCGGCACCAACAGTATTCTCAGTGTATTCGTAGATCGGTGGGATTCCCCGATGCTGCGGAGGTGGATGCGGCTCCATGCCGAAATTTAATTGTACATATTTATGTGTCTGTAACCTACTAACACTAGAATTTAAGTTAAAATTTGTTACTAACCCTATGGACTCCGGTCTGAAATAAAAATATTCTATTCTATTCTATTTTATTATTGAATGTGGATGAAGCGAAAGAGGTATGTAAGTCTAGAGAGAACTGGCGCTCTATAATCTCTGCCTACCCCGTTAGGGACTTGGCGTGATGATATGTATATGATATGTATATATATATTATTTGGGTGCCAATGTGACAGATGAAGAAGCTGTTTATAGTACTGATAACTAATTCAAATTTATTCTATATTTTTCTTTACCGTTAATTTCGTGGTCTGATGAATCACGATACGGTGTGATTGGTTCGTGAATCAAGGAACTTGTAATATTTGAATTTCAGGCGACTATTCGAACCACTCGGTCAACACGGCTATAGTTTGATTTTTAATCCGTTCATTATCAAAGTTATATGTAAGGGGCAAATCTCCTAGACCCAAGTGCACAAGACCGAGGAATCTTGGTACGGCAAGCTTTTAAATATTTCTCCGCCCTTGATTTATTGTGCGCCTTATAAAAGCCTCCCGCAGGGCCCGTTGGCCTTCCAACCACCGGTTTTCGGCATTTTTTTGCTTTAATAAAAATCGCGTCTACAGCTCGCTAGAAGAGAATTTTAATTTTTTCAGCCTCGCCCCAATATTTCTCGTTCATTGTTTCGTGACCAAGATCGGGAACTGTGAAATTAACAGATTAGCCTCGCGAATTCCATTACAATACGAGTACGTTGTTATAAAATCGCTTTACGACTTTCATTAAAAAAAAATCAATTTGGACGATTCTTTCAAAGAGCACGTTTCAAAACACATTTACTTATTAATAAGCTTTAATGGTTAGGAACTACTAAGGTTTTAACTCAACGTCTATGGTTTTATCTACGACCATAAACAGGATAGACTTGATTATGTGTAAGTTTGTTAGTAATAGATAAACTCCTACATGCACTACACTAAGTGTTGCAATTCTTGCAACGAGTCAACTCACCAAAATAATCTATAAGACACATGCGTATATTAAATCCTCAGCCTAACATCCTTAATTCCAAAAATCACCCTATAAATCACACGCCTATCTCTCCACGCCATGAACAAATTAAGAAGTAGAGGCCTTATTAATAAGAAAGTATATTTAACTAAAGCAGAGTTGTATAACTGTCGTTTAACCATACCGATATGGAGCCAGTCCCTTGTCTTTAAGCAGGCTATTCGTCACCGACCGAATTAGGTAGATCCCGGAGCTAAGAAATTCAATAATCAATTTGGATGCGCTAAATGAGCACACAAAAACAAATTTGTACAAGCTTTGTGTTGTCGAGCTATAGAAGATTAAATTTACATCTCAGGCAGTAGAAGCTGCCACAAAAATGCGGAGTATGTAGCATTTGAGGTAGCCCGATTATTTGCTGCCAGCGTAGTTTCTCAAAAGTTTGTCAACATAAAAATTCTCGCCTCCAGTTTTAACTAGGTATAGCAATACCCAATTTAGTAGCAATTTTCCTTCATTACAGATAACAATGTGAAAGCAATATGTAAAAGAGGCTGAGGAAAACCGCGTTCCAACTACTATGCACTAGATCGAATCGGGGGAACACTCTAGGATGCGAACTTCAAGAGTACTCGAAACCGGCGAGAATGTATGAAGAGACCGATGAATGTGAATGAAACGAAATAGGTCTTGAACTGTAGAGAGAATTCTCTTACTACCCTTGAGGGATTCCTGTCTATGTAGAAACAATTAAACTAAGAGCGTAGTTTAAAATACATACTTCCATTTTTTATGGCGCCATGTTTCATACAAAGTTAAATTCACTTGAACACTTATTTAACACCCGCTAAATAACGGTTTGTGTACACATTTATACAATCCGGACGGATTTAATACGTCTTGTACTATTTCGGCTTACGAAACAACAAATTGTTATACGTTCAAAGAATTTACTATTATGTGTAACTAACCTTATCCAATAGTGTAATTCTTATTACATTTTTGCATCGTATTTGTGACTTCTTATATATTTTTTCTTTTTCTTTCATTTTCATCTTTTTCTTAGATCAAGGTGACAATGAGGCAAATTAGATTTGTATTTCTTAGGCGTATGAATTTTCTCACGAAGTTCCGTAAAGTTAGTGGTGTTCTAAATCCCTGTACTGAAGTATATGATAAACTCAATGGTACATATGGTGGTAGACTATTTCTAGGTAAAATATTTATTTTCCGAGCAACGACTAGTCACTCAACCACCACGACTGTCTAAGATAACAACATAATTAAATATTTTTTCTTTAATAACTAATGTATAATCATTAGTTCAGGTTTTCCCTGGAGAGTACAGCATGGAGTTTTTTAAGAATGGTGTGAAAAGATTCCTGCAGGGCCGGCAGCGCGTGAGCAATACCCCTGGTGTTGGAAGGGTCCATAAGCGGCGGCAACCGCTTACCATCAGGCGGATCGCATGCTTGTTTGCCACCAATGTGGTATAAAAAAGTCTATAAACCAACCTCCTGATCCACCTTCGCTAACCAATTTATCAGGTGAGCATCAAACAAAGCCAAATTAACTTACTCTGCGCGATAACATCGCTAGAGTACACCAAGACAGCGATAATTTCGTCTCCTATTTTATTCATCAAACCCTTTACGAACTTCCTGAAATATCTTAAACATTAATAACCTATTTAAGTCCCGTATTCATGCTGAATAAGTGATGAGTAAATAGTGTATCGTTTGACGACTACATTGCGCGTTTTGATGTGTTTTCGGTGTTTAGACGCTTGTTGAGAGAGTAATGTGTTTGATAGCGGCTAATACCGTTCAGTTAAGTTGGCTTTACTTGAACCTATTCATGTTACGACTTATAAATATTGTGACACTGGCTGCAAAGCAAAGGTTGTACTAGGTCCAGGTCGCGTGGGGAGTTGGTGAGGAGTCCTTTGCCCAGCAGTGGGTTGACAAGGGCGAAAGTAGTAAGTGAAGAGGAATGGCGCTCTACTCTCTCTGCCTACCGCGTGAGGTACTCGGCTTGATGATGTGATGTGATGATATAATGTCAGTAGGTATTTTTTAAATATATCCTTAATTTTAATGCTCTAGTGAAATTTGTAAGTTTTAAAATAGAGTTTTATATCTATTTGATAGAACTCACAAAATTGATATATATGATCAAAGTTGATAAAAGTACTTTTATCAGTTTTATGACAAATATATAATAGTATACTTGTACTATACAAGTCTCGAACTACAATATTTTAAACAAGTGTCAAACAATTATCTATAAAATGGATGTGATGTTAAGATAAGAATGTAGGAGAATTGAGATGTTAAATCACTATCGGTATGCAGAAGTTTTTAGGTAGTACCCACATTAAGACTTTCCGCCAGAGGTATGTTTTAGGTGCAAACGTGACAGACGGCGAGTCCATCCAAGAACAACTAATAAATACGTCTTTGAATTTCTCAAACGTATGCAGGCTTCCTCTCGATGTTTTCCTTCACCGGTAACACTGGAGGTGTTACCGAACAATGTACTTAAGCTCAGAAAAAATCATTGGTACAGTCGGGACTCGAAATTCGAACTTGCAAGCCACTATTCGAAATCAGTCAAAGATATTCTTTGTTATTACTGTGATATAAAATAAATAAAGCGTCTAATCGCTCACTGAATGGGACGACAACAATCGCGTGAATACTTCATGAACGTTTGAATAGCTAAGCTTACTTGATAGTTACTTTGTATTTATGAAGCCCTCTGATAATTTTACATTACAGTTTTGACGGTCGGTTCCATTGAAGTTTGTACCGCAACAGATAGGTTTAATTATATTATTTCAAACGAAATAACCGTTTTTTTTCAAAAAAAGCCGTGGTGGCCGAGATGTTCGAGCAGTTGCCTGCGACGCAAAGGTCGCAAGTTCGAATCCCGACTGTACCAATGAGTTTTTCTGAACTTAAGTACACCACGAGCTTTACGGTGAAGGAAAACATCGAGAGACATCCCGCAAACGTTTGAGAAGAAATTCAAAGCCGTATGTATAGTCGTGCTTGAGTAACGGCGACTGACTCTCAATCTGTCACGTTGGCACCAAAAATATATCTCTGGCGGAAAGTGGATGTGTGAGTACTACCTATACACCTCTGCCAACCCCTTCAGGATATGTTTTTTCATGAACTAGCACGAAATCATTGGTATAGTATGGTACATACATACTGTCATCTGTCACATTCTGCACCTGTCAAAAAGCTTTAATGCTTCAATAGCCCTGCCTACCATTTTTCGGTCCTCCACTGCCTATTTCTTATACTTTCGAATTCCAATGTATTTGTAATATAACGTATTTAGTTGAATTGTTAATCACAACAGTACAGAATTTGGAATTATTTTAATAATTTTTGATTTTTTTTTGTGTTGTCTCTCGTAGCGTGAGTTCCGGGAACTTTTGCTACTTAACCGGTCAATGGCGAGACCTAGGCCTCCAGCCAGGCACTTTATTTTTAAGCAACACGGCTAAGGGCACCCCCTGTGGGGTACGAACCTCGGCTTAGGGCGTTCCTGGATCGCGAGCAAGGGAGCTGGGCTGGACTGGTTATAATTTATTAAAGTTTAGTTTTTATTTAAATACAGAAATAAAATGCAAACACAGACGTATTGAATGATATATGGAGTAATTAGTGGGTACGGTGTTATTTATGTGTAGCTTTGAACCGCCGCCGGCGACGGGGTGGGACCTCGCTCCCTACGGATGTATCGGACAAAAGTTACACTAGACCGTGGATGAAACATATTTTTAGATCATGATTCGAGAAGACGTTATATTAGACTCCAAAATATATACATATATAAAATTACCAAGAGAGGTAGGGCATAACGGGTTTCCCGTTCGAATTCGGAGCTGCCCGACTGGGGCAGGACCTCCACCTTACAGAAGTCCGTAGCCAAATAACACAATTTTTAACTCCGAACACAGAGTGGCAACGCGCAAGTGATACTTCGGTATCGTGAGCGTAAATAGGCTACGGTAACCGTTTCCCATCAGGTGGGCCGTTTGTTTGCCACTCTTATTGTATAAAAAAAAATCAGTTAAGTGTTTCTTTACCAAAATCATAGTATTTTTCCTAAATTACAATGAAAGTATACGATGACAGAAAGTCAAATTAAAGTATACAGATACTTTTTTGTCTGTCTGTTTGTTCGGGCTAATCTCTGAAACAGCTGGACCGATATAAATATTATGCTTAAATAACTTGGCTTTAATAGTTAGTACTAATGTTTATAATAATCTAGACTCGGTTTAGGAGTCTATTCTATGCGAGTAAAGATAGAAAGCAAGCAAGCTGTTATAGCAGGGTTGCCACACCAGAGTTACCATAAGTAGCCAGATTCATCGTTGTACACCTCTTTGGTTGCCAACCCTATGAAATCTCTTTACACCTCTATTGGAGGGAGTATATCTACCATATATCTTTCATATTTAGTTGTACTTGGCGGCTATCTTCCGCAGTGCCTCAACACTAAATGCAATGACCAAGCAATATTCCGAGTACTTTATTTAGGACTGAAAATGTGCTGAAGTCAGCTTAAGCGATTCTTTAGACTTGCCAAAATAGGGTCACGTTCCAACGCAAATGTGACTTAGTTTGAGAAATTACGTAACATTTTTACGATCAGATAGCGCAAGATTCATTACACTGGGAAATGTAAATTCTCATTAAGTACGAGTAGGTACCTATATTTATGTATTTTTGTAACATTATAGTCATGTAGCGAAGAGAACTGAGATTATTTTAAGAAGCTTACAGTAAAATCAATAAAAAAACGAACCGAATGAAAAAGTGATGCGCCTGACGATTTATTTATTTATTTAATGCTTGCTAAAAAAGCCGTGGTGGCCGAGTGGTTCGAGCAGTTGCCTGCGACGCAAAGGTCGCAAGTTCGAATCCCGACTGTACCAATGAGTTTTTCTGAACTTAAGTACAGTGATTAGTCACACCACGAGCTTTACGGTGAAGGAAAACATCGAGAGGAAACCTACATACGTCTGAGAAGAAATTCAAAGGCGTATGTATAGTCGTGCCTGAGTAACGGCGATGGACTCGCCATCTGTCACGTTGGCACTAATATACCTCTGGCGGAAAGTGGGTGTGTGGGTATTACCTATACACCTCTGCCTACCCCTTCGGGGGCCCTTGTGGGAAGGCGTGAGGATATATTATTATTATTTAATGCTTAAAACAAATTCTTCTTTAAAATATAAACATGACAGTAATAGTTAAACTGAATCGTAACTCAAA